>BLKR01003032.1:25368-164720 GCA_011170035.1 Teleogryllus occipitalis | reverse complement strand
ATTGTACCAATAAAAGAATAAATTAAATTAATTTTATCATAATTTAACATTTATCTGTAGATGAAAATACATGTCTCACGTAAGGAGCATAATTCGATATATATTTTGGTGGTTTTAATATTTTGTAGATTAACTAGATCTAACCCAAAATATGAATGATTACAATGAATTCAAACAGGAATATATTCGGGTGAAGGACAACATCAATTTCCTGGAATAAGTTACTTTTTCTTTAATCCTTTTCCTTTAAATGTTTTTAGGAAGAATAGAACTTTAAATGGCAGCGTAAATATTAGTCAAATCAAACGAATGATAATGTAGATCTAAATTGAGACATTGATTCTTTTTGGCCACTTGTATTTGTGGCATTTTCATGTATTGTGTTTTTAAAGCCCATTCAGACACAAGATATAAATAAATCATCTGTATGGACTGAACCAATTAGTTACTTTAACAAGTACAGAACAAAAGAACAGTATGAATGCCCCAAAATAAATGTCATATTTTTCCAACAACTTTATAACCATATAAACATCGTCTTGACAGAAAATAGTACGAAGATATAATCTGACGAGGTGTTCCATGGAGTGAAATAGAGCAGGAGACACGAACTCTCCAGGGATACATATTGTACAGGAGCCAAGAATTCCAATAAGAGCTTTCATGTTATCTGGACTGACACGTATTACAAGGGGGCGGACTTTGATGTCCTCAAACATTGCAAAAATCATCAATAAAATGCTCATAAAATGTTCTTGAAATGCCCTGAAAAGCAAAGAAAAATGACGTAAATATTATCATAAAAAACTGTTCGGATGAACGACTGTTGGATACGTTACTGATGTAATTGAGGCTTCTTGTATTCAAGTGATCCCAGCTTGCAAACTTTTGGATCGACTTATTCTTTACTACGAAATCTATGTCTTTAGTTATCCTGACATCGACTTAACCGACAATGGCGAAGATAGGCGTCACTGGAACCTTAGATTACACACTCACAATGGTTGACAATTTGACAATGACAATGACATTGATAATTTCTGAGCCAAGAAATCGAATAAGTTACTCAGAAATTCTGGGGAGAACATTATTGTATTTCGTATATATTATTTGAAGCAAGTATCATTAAAATGTTATTAAAATCGATTAAATCAGCGAAAATGCAATAAAAACGACAAAAAAGCAAAAAAAAATGACATAAAAGGTCTTCCAAAATTCCATTTGTCAGAACATAAAATTAATTTCTCTAGTAAACAGCATTTTTCTAAAGTGAAAAGAAAAAAGACATTTCATTAAAATCCGCCCCCTACATACTGCCAATGAGGAAAATAAGAGAAACAACTCCCGGAAAAGAAATGATCATTCCATATATTGAATGCAAACAGCTCGGTATGATCGTATTAGTCGATTAAAAGATAGGGAGGCGATCGATTCCGGAATTTTTTCTCCAGTTTCTCAGCAAAATAAAAGTGGCTACAGGATATTTCCAACATTTCAAAATATATTTCTCCGTAAAATCACAAACGCCCGCCGGTTTATCCGAAATAATGAACTTCGCCGCACACTGGACATTCAGTCTGTGATAACATTCATAAAACAATGAAACTACAACTTCTCCCTACGCCTTCGTTCCGGCCCATTCCATTAGGAAAAACATCCTCCACTTTCCAAAAATTAAGATACTATGCCCCCCATGATGTCATAGATAATAATCCCTCTCCCTTGTAGCTCACAATACATCTCCAAACAGAAGACAAACAAAATTAACAAATTATGGCATTGATGTGGTCGAACGGGCTTAACTTCAAATCACTTATTCCACTGTATATATAGTATATATTGTGTTATTTTCTGAAACCATCACTTTTAAATCCTTATGGCTGACCAGTGAATAAAAGTAAATGTTTAAACCACAGACAGAACATCGGAAGAGCAAAGCAACACTGAAATCTGAATCAGGAAGTCACCCAACACACGACGCAATGGAGACTGTATGCGGTAGAAACTGTAGCATCCCCAGTCGATGACGACGATAAATTCCGCTCCCACCGCACGGAGAAAGCGGAGGCAGACAGCGGTCTCCCCTTTGGACGCCGGCGCGCGTTTAAACGGCTAATCAGTCCTTCGACCTCTGGCGTCGAACCCCGGGCCTTCATAAAGCATTACCTCCGCCGCGCACTTAAGTCGTAGCGCTGCGGTTACTGGCACGTTACACCGGCCGCGCCGCCCGTTTAGCATGCAAATCGTAATTCACACTCGCGGCGAAGACAATGGGCGCGCGGGGTGAAGCCGCCGCTTTACGAGACGCGCTTTACGACGGAGTAATGAATAGCTGGAGCGATTGAAATTTTCGCTCGCCTGACCAGCGCGGTGACATCGGGATTATGGGATGAGCTGAACAATGGCCGGCGCCTGCTGCCTGTGGCGCTGCTTTCTACTCGCGCGCCGCTTCCGCGCGCCGCCAGCACGTAACACATCTTTTTTTTCCAAGCCCCTTCGGGGGCGATGAGCGCTTCGCGCTTTTCGGAGTAATCCATCCATTAATTGCAGCGCTTATGGAGTAATCCTCCGTTAATATTATGTCCGTCACGTCTGGTCGCTGTCAGTTGTCAAGAGGACCGCCAGGTAGCATCTCGGCGTATGCGCCTCCTGCTACGCGTTCCTGCGTCACTACCCAGCGGCCAGAATTGGGAAGGAATTAGGATAGGGACAGGGTTGAGGACACTTCACAGGGGTTGGACTAGCCCTTATAAAGCAGCCAACTCGTTTTGTTCGAACACATTTTACATGAGATTCGATGGGAATCGAACCCGGATCTCCTTGGTGAAAGGGGAGCAACTTCGCTCTGCGCCACAAGATGATCCTGAGGCTATCATCGAAGACGGCCAGGCGACAAATGCAAATCACTCAGCCGTCGGATCATTCCTGCGTGTAAAACGAGCTTACAGAATTTTAGGACCACTTCGGTTATTCCACCATGAGACACAAAGTGCACCGAGGAAGACACTTCCTCGTGCAAGAACTTCTCTTAACGGCACCTAGCCGTTGAGCTGTTCATTATTTTAGCTGACGGTCCTGTAAGAGCGAAAACATCAGTCACGCAGTTTATCTGTATTCACGAGCTTAATACAAGGCTGAGGCTATCCAACCATATATTCAAAAATTATTCGAAAAAAATTAGAGAAAAAATTGGAAACGTTTTCAAGAAAATTATTTTTTTAAACTTTGTTTCATACAAAATAATGCAAAAACTATTCATATTTTCGAAACGTTGTACATGAGCTTTCATTATTAAATAACCTTATTATTTGTCTTCAAAGAACAAATTTAATTAAGGAAATAAATCTCCCACTTTAATAATACAGTTGTAGGAAAACGCCGAAAAAATTGAAGTTTTGCAGTTCTCGATAAATCAAGGATTTCAACGACCATGAGACTTATACTATTGTCTTGAGCGTCTTAACCGAGGACAAGCTTTATTCAAAAAATTTTGTACCGTTTTTTAGAAAATATTGAAAATGTTGAGGCTTCTGGTAAAGGACCTCAAAAGTCAAAATATCCGTTTCAAACTCAGAGTCTCGAGTTCATTTAAATCGATCGGAGAATATCAATTTTGGAGAAAATCAGCTACACGGTTTAGGCGCTAGTGTTGACTACTGACGAACAGTAAGACGGACGGACAGTCTGACGTTTTGCAGTCATTTAATTTTCCTTATCAAGGCCCCACAAAACATGGATTTTGAGTACAAACATGTTAGACGAAGGAGAAGTATTTTACTATATGGTTTATCCACGTTTATTTTCACGGTTTATTTTCGTTATCTGGGTTCGGCAATACGAGTTTTTCTGTCGAAAATTTACCGTTTCGATGAAAGTAATAATAATAATAATAATAATAATAATAATAATAATAATAATAATAATAATAATAATAATAATAATTCGTAGGGAGTACACGTCCTTGCAGTTTGTAGTGGAGCTTCAGTAATCCCGTTAGCCTGAGAACTACATCAGCAGTAGTCTAGCTAATGGTAGGGCCTCCCTTGCTGGATAGATCGAAGGTGAGGGATCAGACAAGAAGTACTCCAGTGGAGAGCCTCAACGGCATCTTGGGAGGACAAAAGGAGGATTGGTGAAGATGACTAAAGGGCACCTCGAACTCAACCGTTGCATCTGCTCTGCAGCGTTTGCCCACTGGCGAAGGGACCCTTGCTGGTCCCTGTGGGGATGTCCTGAAAACACTGTGGGTCGCACTAGCGGATGACTGGAAAAACCCATGGGTTGAGGGTGATCTGTGTACTCGAACATGCTCCCTGTGAAACTTCACTTAAAACAAATGAACGAATTGGATAGAACAAGAAAAGTAATGAATCTTGATGTGTCTTGTTCTACTAATGGCACATACCTACTCTGAAACTGAGCTAATGCCACCTTGTCGACGTCTGACCATCCCACAGATGTTATTCCCAGGGACACGGAGCCAGCAGTAGCTCGAAGCCATCGTCAGAGATGGACACAGAACGAACTAAAGGAGGTAATGCGGTACTTTTAGTACGCTAACGTGAAAAATAGGTGCTTAGAATTAGAAGTTTACAAGACATGGAGAGATCGGAACCTACCTTAGATTCAAAGAAGCTTTCGAGACAAACGATTAAAAATAACCAGTGATGAAAAATTCACAGCAGACCAACTTCCTGACATTCAGGGAAATGCGTAGTGTGTTTGTCGATCGAACTATCCATATGACGAACATTTCGAACCATCTAATATCCCTGAAAACGATGGTCCTGTTGAAGGTTTATCTTTACCCAGTAAACCTTTCTCAGTGATGAAAATTCATCTGGCTGTGAATTACACGTCATAGACATGATGCAAAATCTCCCATACCTACTCTGAAACTGAGCCAATTCCACCTTGTCGACGTCTGACCATCCCACGGATGTTAGTCCCAGGGACGGCCGGCAGTAGCTCGAAGCCATCGTCAGAGATGGACACAGGACGAACTAAAGGTAGTAATGTGGTGCTTTTAGTACGCTAAAGCGAAAAATGGGTGCTTAGAATTAGAAGTTTACAAGATACGGAGAGATCGGAACCTACCTTAGATTCAAATAATCTTTCCAGACAAACGATTAAACAAAATCAGTGGTGAAAAATTCACAGCAGACCAACTTCCTGACATTCAGGGATATGCGTAGTGTGTTTGTCGATCGAACTATCCACATGACGAACATTTCGAACCATCTAATTTCCCTGAATCATGGTCCTGTTGAAGCTTTATCTTTACCCAGTGAACCTTTCTCAGTGATGAAAATTCATCTGTCTGTGAATTACACGACATAGACATGATTCAAAATCTCCCTCGAGGTGAGATGGAAGGAGTTCATCTACTTCCATTCGAATTTCGTGCACCATTGACGAGAATATATGAAACTGTTATATCGAAGAGAGGGATAGAGATAGCGAATTCTGTGTCTATCTCTTAAATGAGGTGGTACAGGCCCCAGATAGAGATCTCGATATTACTGAAATCAATCACATCTTGTATGTAACTAGATTTCCAGTTTCTCTGATAATTTTGGGAACAGCCAAGAACACCGACGGCCGAAAGGCAAACAAAGTAAACAGCTCTGTACCCCCATGAACGAAAAGAATTATGAAACGGTTAGCGAACACCCGTCATGAAACATCACTCTTAGCCGAGACATCTTCTAAACAAACACACACCTCTAAAGTTCAATGAAAAATACTCCAGGTTGAAAAAAAATATCAAATTCAAAATGACACAACAAGGCTAATGGTATCTGAGAATCTAAAAGAGAAAATCCAACTATGGATTAAATGTATTCATTGTTACAACGTAGAGTAGATTTCCGCGTACAGAATCGGCTGTTTTAAACAGACGCGAAGAGATTCTATCGCAATATGACTCAAAAGGGCAATACTGTCCCTTCCGTACTAGACGAGGTCGAAACATTTTCTACAGGAATCTCGGAAGAAATCAGATCCTACAACAAAAACGCATCTTGGTTGGAGTCTGAAGCTGATGTTGATGATGAACGTGTGGAAACAGTGGAACTGTTCACGAATTCTCGGTAGAGGACCTCTTCCAAGTAATTAAGAACATGGGAAACTGGAAATCCTCCGGGATTGATTAGATGCATAGTTATTGGATTAAGATATTAACAGAATTACTTTCTCATCTGGAAAAGGCTGTTAATGACATTTTAGAAAGCCCAAAAGAAACTTATGGATTGGCTCACTCGCGGCATCATGTATCTACTACCCGACATGGAATGACAGTTCTTTGGCGGAGAACTGCAGCCCCCTCCCCCATCACTCGTTTGCCAGTAATGTACACAGTTATAACTGGAGCCATACCTAAAAATGTACAGACACCTAGAGAAGAACCATCTGTTGTCAGCTGAACAGAAAGGATGTCGTAAAGGCTTTTAAGGCTGTAAGGAACTCTTGCTATTAAATAGTCAGCTTCAATGATAAAATGAAACGAAAACGTAATTGGAGCATGTTTTGGATTGACTACCAGTAAGGCCATTGGCACTGTATCATATGATTCGATTACGAAGACCCTGGAGGTCTATCGATTTCACCTTATAATTATTGAGTTTTCCAAGATGAAGGTAGTAGTTAGGTTAGTATGAAGTCGTGGAGTACCGGGTTACTAATTCACAGCGGAAAGGAAGAACTAGAAACAATAAGTATTCAGATTAACAAGGAAATTTTTCAAGGAGAGTCGCAATCCCCTCAGGTGTTTTGCATTAGTTTGATTTCGCAAATCGAATTTTAAGATTTAATCGCGCACAAGTATCTTAGGATCAAATCAACATTTGTTTTCCATTTTTTTATAAATATCAATTTAATTTGCATTTTTTTTTCAAAATTTTTGAAAGAAAGCTTTATTAGAAATCTATGATGAAACAGTAAAGTACAACAATTTTACTTAAGAGCGACTCTTCTTTTAGAAAACTTGAATACCTAGACTAATGAATGTAATTAAATATAATGAACATGTGATTAGAAGAAATTCGAGTTTGTTTTAAATGTTAATTATAATTTTAACAATCATAATATATATCTACTAGTAATCGTAATGATACAAAATTATTATTATTATTAATAAAATACTATTAATAATAATGTAAAGAATGTTTGCTGTTCCATAATATGAACAACTTTATAAACAAAATATACACACGTATTTTCTAACATTTTTATTTTCCCTTACCTTTATAAGCTTGATTTACATCCAGGCAAATTCTACATCTCATTTATTAAGAACATTATCATGCTGTGATTGCCAATATTGCTTTCATTCAACTTCCAAATATTTGACAAGACCATCTCATATGAAGAAGGTTCTCTTGAGTCGAAAGGCGCCGCCACAGATGCCAGTCAAATATTGAATAGCTCCTAACAACCTCCAATTACGCGAACGGTGCGGCTCAGCCGTCATGTTTAGACACATGGAGTCAGCGCCGGGCGGCACCCAGCCAAGCGCATCCCCCGCCGCTCCTCCCCACCCCTTCCCCCTCAACCCCACCCCACCCCCACCCCCTCCCGACGCGGCGGCGGCGCACAGTGGGGCCAGGAAGGGAAAGAGTTGGAAAAAGGTATTTTTAAGCGTTATTCGAAATTTTGGGGTATATAAAACACATTTTATAATTAAAGAATGACTTATTTAATTGTCTAACCTTCAAATATTTATTTACATAACCTCAAAGTAAGAACTTGCATCGTGTGACTCTTCTTCAAGAAGTATATTTGTACTTGAAGCCATTAACATTGGTGTAACTTCTAGGTCCTATGTCTTTGTAATACTTTTTCTCTATTCCATTTGTGAAATCAGTGGATTAGATGCAATTAACAGCCTGCAAAGCACTTCCTTCTTTCTTGCAGGTTGAACTTTTTTTTCCGTTTCTTTTTTCTTTTCATTATGTTTAATAATTGTTTACGGATCTCTCTTTATTAATAAAGGGCTATCAGTACTAGATCATGAAGGAAAATTAAAAAAATTAATATTGTAGATAGAAAGACTAACAAAATTAGACGTGCTTCATCATAAACAGAGACCCTTAACGTAAAATGGGACCAACATGGGCAAACTTTAATTAATGTTTTGAAAACTACATGAATTCCAGAATCAGATTCAGTTAATATTATAGCCTGAAAATGCCCGAAAGAGAACTAAAAGACAATATGAAAAACCGGATTTTAAAACACAATTTTCGACCACACACTAGACTAACACTTGCGGGCTCCTCTGATCTGGGGTCAGCAGAACGCGAGGCCCTCCGCGACAATACACACACACAAAGTCAAGGGACAAACAGCCATGCCCAAGGCGGGACTCGAACCCGCGACCCTTCGGACCGAAGCGCTGAGTCGGTACTCGCTCTTAGCCACCTCGGCCATCCAGGTCGGCGTGAAATGGAGCTACTGAAGTATATTTTGATTGTAGACTTTTCGCCAAATTTCCCCTTTTTGGCCCCACCGTGCGGCGTCTCGGTTTCAGAAGACGCCTCGCAAACCCTCCACCTGCCCGCGAGCTCTCCTTTTCCCCAGAGGGCAATCAGAGGCGCGGGCGGGCGGGCGATGAGGCTAATTGGCTCCAATTCATTAGAGCGGGCGGCGGCGACGACGGGGGGCGGCGCGGCGCGGCGGGGCACCCGGAGAGTGGGGCGTGGAGAGAAGGGCGCGGGGACGTAACGGTGAAGACGGAAGGGCAGCGTGGTTAAACGAACGGTTCAGACCCGGCTGAAAGGGCGCGTGTTACGGAATAGCTGAAGAAATTAGAGATGACGACGTCGTACGGGAATGCTGCCAGCTGCATGTAAATGTCGCGGAATTTCAGTTTTAATAAGGTTATTCTGCAGTGCTCAAGGGATTGTTGTGTGGACAGTTATCAAATTATATAATATTATTAAAATACAATAAATACAACAGTGAACAAGTTTGCAGAAAACCATTGAAAGGAATTATAGACCATTCTACATAAAACTTCACCTTCACATCATGGTCCTAATTTTTATTTCTCTTTGCATCACTCTGCTCCGTCACTATTCTTTTTACTCAGAATAATGAAATGCACGTCAAAATACTTACACTTAAACAGTACAATATTTCCAAAATTGATTTTAAAACATTTAAATAACTAAATATTAAATAACATAAACGAATGAAAGTTACTTTAGATTCAACGTATTTAGAATGAAACAAAATAGTCTTTAAACATTCTAGAAAAATTAATAAATTCATGTGTGTGATTAATAGTAAAAATAATCCGGAAATAATAAAAATAAAACTGGTCACTCGTATGTTTATATTTTTACTTTCTTGCATATTTATATGGTAAAGAGAGGTACTGATGTAATGCTACAACGGAACGCAAAGATTTTTCGACAGAAAACCTCCTATTGTGGGACCCCGTTTTCGAAAAATTGGATAAATTTTGTGGCAATGTGTAGTAAATTAATTCCCTTCTCATGTTGTGAAGTCAGAATACACGTTTTGTGGTTCCTTGCTACTGAAAAATTGTTGACGTCAAACCGTCTCTCTGTCCATAGTCAGCCTTCAGACGATTTTCCAAAAATAGTTTTTTCTAATCACTCTGTCGAACTCGATTTTTCAAATCACACTGCGAATTTGAAACACGAGAGTTATGCAATATCTTCCCCTTTCCTAATATATTAAACTTCTTTTAATATTTTTATTTTCAAATGTTCAATGTCTAGCCCTCTTTCACACATTAATTACGAATGCACTTTTCTATGGTGAAATGCGTATTTCATGGGTCTAAGACAATTTATATGAGTGAGACGATAGACTTCTTCCATACGTGAACTCAGAAAATGAATATCTTATAACAGGTTATTGGAAATATCCTACTTTTGAATTATTTTAAATAATAACATTGACATTTTCATGAATTTCGTAATTATTCAACTTCCATAATATATCATTTAACACAGGAACTTCCTTTTTTTCGAATTTCTTACAACAATCAATTATACAATTGTTCTGCCCTGTGCTGACCATATAAAAGAAACACAACAAAACAAATACAATTTTTACAATTCAAAGTGTAATTCTCATTCATGCACCCAATTTACATTCATTCATCCATCGTTTAATTTCTACCAGGCCATGCTTCAATTCTCCTTCCTATTAATTCCTGAAATTTATAATCTCGAGTATATTACGTTACATAACTTCATCTTCCTACAATTTGCCTTTGCACTTCCTTAATATAGCCTAGTCTGCCCTCTTGACCAATGATTTATGATCATTTACATTCTTTTTTCATATTATATTAGAACGTATACTTCCATGAGTATTCCTTCTGTGCCGTCATCTTGCACACTTTGGTTCAGGTTCCAGTTTCCAGTTTCCAATTTCGAACTACAATTTCCTAGATCTTAAAAAACTCCGTTTCCAATTCAGCGTGGATTTTCTCAACTGTTCGACCATAATTTCGCCTATTTCGTCATCGCAACTTCTTTTTAAGACTTTCAACTAACCCTTTCTCGACTCCCGTACATACGCCCTCACACGACCGTGTTTTACGTTCATTCCTGTCTGCCCTCTGCCACCAACAGTCTGCCTTCAACTATCATTTTCTAAAAGTGTCACATGTTCACTATTCTTCGCAATTCTGTTCACTTTTCGTCCCATCTTTTCCCTTTAATTGGCTTTGTTTATGACGGCACTATATACTTTTTTTCTCAATTACGTATTTACTTCTACTCTTTTACTTCTTCTACACCAAAATCAACTCATACATGTTCCAATTTCTATAAAAGTTTGTCTCACTATTTCGTATTTCCATCTAAAACGTTTCTTTCTCTATTTTTTACATTTAAGAACCTTCACTTAATTACAAACGTAGACTTAGTTAAAGAATTGTATTGAAAATGGCAATAGTCTTAACAAATAAACCTAAACAGTTCAAAAAATACAGTTTACTTATCCACATCAGTCTCTCAAGTCATGTGAGAAGTGGTTTACAAGAACATAAACACGCAGTAAATTTAAGAAAATTATTATATGGGTAATTGTAGATCCGCGATAGATCCGTAGGGGATGGAACTACATGGAAGACAATAAATCACTTTCTCTAAAGTAATTCTGCAAAAAATAGGAAAGCTAATGTTTAATTTGGAAGGGGCAATGTGCGTGAAAAAGCGTGCAATAAATACGATCCGTCGTCGTCGAAGAAGAATCGTCGTTGAAGAATCAAAACAGCGTAATTGACATCCTTGACACGTTTAATATATTGGCATTTTTCGACCTACATGACATTACGAGTACATTTAAATTACATTTAATAACATGGTAAATGTAATTTAACACTTATTACGAGTTGTGTTACATTTCCGTCACTATCAATTGGAAAGAGCTATGGTCATTGGCATCAGGGGTCAAAAAAGAAAAAAACTGTCAAAACGTCAGTTACGCCGTATTGTTTCTTCCACACCGATGTATCAAGAATATATTAAGGTGGAATTCGTAGTGGACATTTAAAATGAGTGTTGCTTTAGTGACCTATTCTTATTCGGAAACATCTTTTATACTAAATTGAGGGGTTATGAGTCACCAATAATTCGCTCCGTAATTTGTTTCTCATTCGGCCTCCTCTTGGTCGGTTTACATCACGTTCATCTGCGGCTCTTTCTTGCACTAATAAAACTGATGATTTCTGTACACTACACATCAACTAAGCAACTAGTGATGCTAAAATAGCACTACTTTCACGCAAATTTCGCGAAAAGTACTCAAAAGTTCGAAACATTGCACATGGCCTTCTTTCAAATTCTATCTTTAAGGAACAGATTTCATTAAAGGAAAAATCTCCATCTTCATAATTGTAGTTGTAGGAAGACGCCGAAAAACTTTTCAATTTTTGCAATTTTCGAAATATTAGAGTATTCAAAGAAAATTAGACCTGCGCCATTCTCTTAAACGTCCTTCACACTATCCGACAGCAAAATTTAATCAAAAACGTTGAAGCTTTTTTTTTTAAAATATCTCAGAGGATTCATGTAAAGTACCCCCAAAATTAAAATATCGATTTCAAATTCAAGGGACCGTAACATCAGCCAGATCGATTGAGGAATATTAATTTTGTAGAAAATCGGCTGAAAGGTTAAGCCGCTAGCGTTGTTCGCAGACGGACAGACGAACGGACGGACGGACCGAGGGACAGACAGACGTTTTGCCGTCAATCGATTTTTCGGTATCAAGGACCCACAAAACATGTATTCTGGCTACACCACGTGTTTCAGGATATTTCTCTAAGTTTAGCAAGTAGTTTAATCTTTTTCGTTACTAGGACTCTGTAATAAGAGTTTTTCTACCAAAAATTCCCTTTTTTGGTAGAAAAAGCAGCATTACATAACTTTCAGCATTACATAACTTTCAGTGTAAGCGGTATCGAAAAAAAAAAATACATTTGAAGCAGTGATTGGAATATTGGTTGGGTACAATTAGGAACGATTTCGAAAGCGCACGAGTCAAGTTGAACGCTCTTTATTCGAAAAATATTAAATGGTGAAAACACTGTATCCATACAAGTGAGAAACAGCTCGTCTAAATGTCTCGTTGCCATGTTTCCGACCACGTGAGAAAGAATTCATTCTTCGATCATGAAGAGCGGCAATGAAATACGGCCGACTCATAGATGTCCCTGATCACTTATTACGGATTCCCTCATTCCTTAACTGAAGTCGGTCCTTCATATGCTATGAAAGGTCTCGCGGATAGCTCATTGGCCAGCATGCTCGCTTTCCTTGACGCGACCCTAGTTCGATTCCCGATCGGTCAACATTATAGTGTGCGTTTTCCTTACAATTTCCCTGTATCTATAGCTGTGGGACGATGAGAAAACTCACTTTTGAGGTTGAAAAGACACGGCGTAGGGATGCCTACGTGCTAACCACAGGTACCCCGTAACCCACTGCCGCGAGGCCGGGGCGCCACTGGCAGGCCGAAGTTTCGTCAGAGGCTATTGCACCAAAGTACATACATACTACTCGCGCAACTTTTCTTGACCGATGGATTGAAGAAATGCGGGTGCAGTGGGGGTATTAGTTACAAAGTCGGCCACTAGTGTATTTACAGTAATGCCAAACTCTGGAAAATCAGTCATACCTGCTACGTATGCGGCCAAGTCATCACTCTGGGTAGGCAACAGCAGGGATACTAGATAGGAGTTTTAGGTGCCACCATTGAAGGGCCTGGACCTGCCTCAAACATTTCTTTAGATCAAGGTAATAAAGCTGAACAGAAGTTCTCGACTATGAAAGCAACTAGTTTTGACTAGCTTCTGTTTCGCGCCGACGAAGTTTTAATGCTGGGAATGTCATCAATGCTCGCTGCGAGCTTCTGCCTTCAACTGTTTATTGCTCAAGAGACAGGGAAGCAAGGTCATCGTTCAAGAAAAGTTGCGCGAGTAGTACATATGGTATGAAAAGGTAGGTGGTGTAACCACCTTCGGCTTATTCAAAAATTCGCCCTCGTTCCTGGCGCGCCTCCGCCCCCAGAAGAGGAGACGCGTGCGGCGCGCGACAGGCGGCGTGCGTCACGGGCGTGGCCGCGGGGGCGGGGCGGGGGCGGGGAAGGGCGCGTGCCGACAGATGGCCCCGCGGGGCGTCACGCGTCGCGGCGCACACGCGACCCGACTCCCCCTCCCCCTCCCCCTCCCCCTCCCCACCCCCTTCGGAGAGAGAAGAAGGGTCGGAGGGCGGTGGCCCGCGACCCGTTCCGCGCCACGACCCCGCCCCCGCCCCCGCCCCCGCCGCCCGTGCGCGACGCCGCTAATTTTCAAGCGACGCTCCGCGGGAGCAGACGGGCAGGGCGAGAACGCGGGCGATGCGGGGGGTGGGGCAACAGGCGCACCGCCCGCGTTGGCCCAGGGCAACAGCTCTCGCCACTGTGGTGACTCTGGCCGGAAAGTCAAAGGGTTTAAGTCCCGACGAGAATTCCAGCGGTCGGCTGCGCTGATCGGTAACTTTCCGTGGTTTCGCTGATCAATTCCACAGCAGTATATTGGTTTAGTAGTGAGTTATAGTTGGCATTTACATAACTGAAATGATAGAAGGCGTTGTCATTGTCAACAATACTATTTATTTCAATAATAGCAGCTTTCGATGGCTTAGCCATCATCAGTTTCCTGCTGTCTGGAAGTCACAAAAACGACTAAGCCTACTATTATTGAAATAAATAGTATTGTTGACAATGACAATGCCTTCAATCATTTCAATCCACAGCAGTACCCTAACAAACGGTTCACAGATCTTTCCTTTCTCTTCCTTGTCCTATCCTCACCCCTTACATCCAGTTATACTTACTGTATTACACTACTACATATGGTGGGAAATGATGCGGCGTTAACGACATTTGCATCATGTAAATGAATTTTTGAGGCGTTGTTTCGTCGTATGTATTTATTTTGGCATAAAGCTTTTTCGGCCGCATTGCGACCATCTTCAGTGCTACAAATAATAATAATAATAATAATAATAATAATAATAATAATAATAATAATAATAATAATAATAATAATAGTAAATAATATAATAATCAAATATATGATATTATTATAAATGAAACTAGAATTTTAGTGAAATAGAAAATTTGGAGTATATATAAACATAATTTTGAATAGAGAGTACTAATAAAAGAAGAAAATGAAATGAAATACAAATAATGTAGACAAATAAATTTAAATTTAAATAAATTGAGACTACTCCATAAGTCGGGAGACCAGTCGAGAGCTTAGAGCTTCTCCTGGCTGGGGCAGTGCGCTGAAGGTGGAGATCTCTGTGCGCTCATGGTGATGGTCTCACGTTCTAGAGGATGAGAAATACCGTCATCTCCCGCGATATAACATGCACTATACTTACCGGTTGACGCGCCTGGAAACGTGAAGTAACCAATCGCAGCATGCGGGGTTTTCTAGATATTTCTAAGACTCCTCTACGCAATTTTTTACACAGAATATCAGTCTTAATTATCTGCCATAGAAGTATGGCATGCCCTGATTAGTTACAGCCACACCATTTTTTTAACGCAGCGTTTCAGTTTTAGTGTTGCTCCTGACTTTTTCCATAATATTTAATTATAAATTTATTGAACTGAATATGTCACAACAACTTATTTACATGAAATAAAAATAATTTCAATGTAGTTATTTCTTACTTTATGGACTTAAAAAAGTGAAGAAAAAATTCCCCTAAATATGTCTTTTCAATGTTGGACATGTAGATGTTCACAAAACAGTGATTTTTACTTTCTCCTATACGTAATACCGGAAAAAATCTATATCCGATTTTGATATATGTGCTTTTCGGGGAATCCTGATACCGAAAATGTTGTTTTTATAACCGACTGTCTGTCCGTCCGTCTGTGAACAACTAGCACCTAAAGAACTCACAGGATTCTTTCCAAAATGAATAATCTTTAATCGATCAAATGCGACTCCAAGAGCTTTTAAACATTGAACACCCAATGAATCTCTTAAGCTGGGCATAAGTCTTATGTATAACTCATCTATTATCTGAGGAGTATTAACTTCTTCAGTTACCAAAGAAACTCAGTCCCTTACAACTCCAGATACTAACTCATGCTGAAATATCATTTCATCCAGCGCACTCGAGATTCCACACGTATAAAAAAAATTGTGTCAACATTCCTTTACTTCTGCATCAACCAGTTTCAACTCTTTGTCCCCAATAAATATACGTTAAATTTTCACAACTTTTTTCAGCAGTCATTTCAATGCGAGTCAACCGGTACATCGTGACAAGTTGAACAAATGCAAGTTGATCTGGCGACAGAACGATTTCATTTGCCAAGTCCAATTAAAAGGTGCACTTTCGTAAGGTCGCTCTGCAGAATGCAGTGCTGTTCGCGGAACGTGTTTCTGTCTCGCGGGCGCAACCGGTCGTTCTTCAGAGCCATTGTGTCGCGTCGCCTCGCGTGCCAAAGGCGCAGCCAACAGCTTTCTTTCCCTGGGCCGGGCGGGTTCCTTCCAGCGCGACATGATGGATTTCACCACCCTTGCAGCGTTACAAGACCTATTTGTAAGGTGAACAGAAAATGTTTTGTCTGGACACTCTTTGGCAATGTGTCTTCATAATCGCTTTGCTAAAAAATTAATATCCTGCAGATTTTCGTTTAACTAACGCATTCAACAGATTAGCAAAATAAGGAATGCAAAATAACTAATGCATTTTGAAATGAAATATGACATGAATTAATAATGTCCTGCGTTGTATCGTAAGTTAAAATTTAAAATAATACTTTATCAACATTGCTAAAAATATATGAGTATTTATCAAATGCGCCAATATCAAAAATTATTATCAAACTTAGAAATATCACATGACTGCTACGTTACTGTTGTTTTACAAGTGTTCTTCGGATTCTTAAAATTTTATTAGTATAGTTTTCAAATTATTATTTCTTTTATATCCTTTTCCATATGGCATAAGATCACAACTCATTAAATGATCAGAAGGAAATGGTAGTGAATTTTTATAGTTTTAGCAGCTAAAATATTGAAACGAAATCTTCTAAAATTATTTTTTACAATTAATAATTTCTAAGGATGACTGTGTCCAGTATCTAAGAAATTCAGATTAAAATTCCTAAATGATAACGTTTAAATCCAGAAGATTAATCAGTAATACAATACTCATTTAGAGTTTCTACGAGTAATTATTGTAAATTGAATACAGAGATACTGCATTTCTGCGCAAACTCTTTATCTTTTTAACAAGTTATTCAAGTAAATTCCAAATGAAGCACAGAAACACTGTACACGATGGGGATGGTTATCTGCTGGCAAGATTTACACACGATTGCTTCATGTTTGTACCTGTTCACTCGACCCCACCTTCAGCTAGTCGTTTTGCTCAGATTTTCATCCGTCTATAAATCGTTTTCTCGCACACTTTATGAGAGACCAGTTTATACAATAAGGTCAAGGCCGTTTTCTGTACTATCTTTCTTAAATTCTGTAAGCGGACAGTGTGTTCAAACGTAGCAAATAGTACATGAAAGAGGAATGTGAAAGTTAAGATGTATGTTAAGAGCTTCTAAGATACCCCATCTAATAATGCAATCTTAATTATTACTAAGTTGCATTCTTTATTGGTGTTATAAACTTGAAAGATGAGTTTACGTGAGTGAGATCAATTGCTTACTGGAACAATCTTCGGGTAATTCATTTCGAGAGATGTATGATTCAATCGTACATCTCTTGAAGAAGAAACTACGTTTGTTACAAAAAGCTGATTTTTATTCTTCCGTTGATATGTCATCACAAGAATGTCACAAGCTGATAAATGTTACTTATGACAAAGCCTGAGAAAAGAGAAGAAAAAAGCAATATAAATACAATTAACAGTACAAATTGCTTCAAACAGGTTGAAATTGCTTCGACAGGTTATACACGAGTTGGCATTTTCTAAGAGATCGTCTTTATTAGCGGATCCTGTCCGAAAAATACAGCATTTAAAAAAGGTGCAGGACTTTTATGAAAAATAGTTATTCGTACTGAATAACTGATACTGATACTGATTTTGAGTGTGGGTGCTAATTTGAAGTCTACAAGCAGAAAAGTAAGTGTGGATTGTAGTGATTGTACAGAATGGCATTATGTATAATTGTATAATACTTTTACTTTCTCGCGCTTAAGAAGGAACTTCTTAAGAAGAAATTTATGTAATACTGCGCGTTTTCACATAATATTTATGTTTTCAGTGTGTTTTCATACAATTCTTTGACTTTTAAAACATCTCTTATTTCAGAATTTTGTTTTTTGTCGAGTAGCGAGTACCCTAGTTTATTTCGGAAAAATTTCATTTTTGCCGTTTGTATTTTATTTTTGATCTTTTTCGAATTCACCCATGTTTTGCTGGCATACATGAATGTGGGGACTGCAATTGCCTTGTAAAATTTAAGCCTTATCTCTTTTCGTGTTCGGTTTTTCAGATACTTATGGATCATTCCACAAATATTTCGGAATGTTACTAGTTTATCTTCCACGTCATTGTCTATATTACAGGATATATCACAGACTAAGTACTTGAAGTTGCTAACTTGTTCTAGATTGTAGTTATATATTGCTACTTTAGATCTTACTGAAAATTTGCCTCTAAATGCCATGACTTTTGATTTTTGAGCGAACATTTGAAGTCCATATTTTTCCAAGATAAAAATGGAAATTTGGAGCTTGTTTTCAGTCTCTTATACCACCACTTTGTCATCAGCGTATAAAATTGAATTTATGTAAAAAAGAACCTTTTAATTATACACCTCTATCGACTTTATTTTTCCATATTCTCTATATGTCGTCCAAATATATGTTAAAAAGTGTTGGTGATATTGAACAGCCTTGCCTTACACCTTTATTTTTAGGGACAATTATATTAGGTTTACAGTTTCCTAAGATGATCGAAGTTTCTCTGTATACACTCTTTACAGATTCGATAAGTTGTCTTAGGTAACTTCTCCATTCTAATATTTCCCGTAGAAGAATGCGTAAAACATTGTCAAAAGCCTTTTCAAGATCTACAAATGCAAGATGCGATCCTTTGTTATGTTCTCTTCGCTCTTCTATCATTCAATTTAAGGTAAATATTACATCTGTAGATGACTGGCCTTGTCTGAATCCCGTTTGCTCGTTTGAGAGAATTGCTGTTGCTATTATCTTCAGCAGTCGTTGATTCAGAATTCTAGCGTATACTTTGTAGGTAGTGTCTTGCAGACATTCCTCGATAATTCTGGGTGTTAGTTCTATCACTTTTCTTGCACAGCGACACCACTTTCGCCTTAACCATTCTTGAGGAATCTCAAGCTCATGCTACGTAAGTTAGAATTTGTGTATTATTTCATTTTATTATTTATTATATTTGTATTAAATTTATGTTATTTCATTTTAAATTGCGTCCTTTAATTCTGTTAAATGTGAAAACGAATAGATGAGCGGTTATTGTTGGTTGTCATAACCCATTGTTGTAACACCGCACTGATAACAGAAGGAGATAATGACGGCTGCATTTTGTTCACGGTAATATAAACTAATACTTTTATATATTCGTGTAATATTACATTACCATAGTGTTTAATAATTACAATTATATATTTTTCGATCTATTGCATTTGATTGCCAACGCCAACAGTATCGTATTTTTTATTAACGTTTAATTATTTTACTTTCTTACATACTGTTTACGAAGAATATTGTAAGGCTAAGAAACTCATCCGATATGTTCGTGAATACACTGCATACCTTGTACAATGAATTCAATGCCAGAACTATATTTTCATTGAAATGTGTTGAATAAAAAGTATATTTTTGAAACTATTTACTTTTCGCTCGTTCTACGATTTTAAATGAGTTTTACAAACAGTAATGACTGATATGTGTTAATTCAGAGAAGAATTGTGGTATAAATAGTATTACATAACCATAACTACTGACGAGAAAGTATGTGCTGTTTTAGCACCACTAGTTTATAGATATTGTACTTATATTATACTGGACGGCAAAATGTAGGTTACTGACGAACCCAAGGAAAAGAGACGTTTATAGAAGGTATTCATTGTACTATCTAAAATGAAAAGGAATGTGTCCGCGGCAATGACTTCAAAAAATGCGTGAACAAAAATAGCAGGAGAAAAAATAACAAAGGTGGTAAAGAAAATAAAAATTAACATGTTTTTGGATAGGATATATCAAATTCTTAGGCTTCTTTGCGTTTCTTCCTACAGCAATCATTTCAGTTTAGTTTTGCGATCATAGAGTTCTTAGCGAAATTAAATCACAATTCTCCCTAGAACATAAAACATCGTCTGAGTAATGGCGTTGTAAGTCGCCTGTAAAATCTCAAGTTACAAGTTTAGTTAAAATATTAACAAAAACGTTTCAGAATTGTCCTGTTGATCGGAGAAACAAGGGAAAATTACCGATGAGAGCAGCCGGTCGCTAGAATTCTCCTTCGAACAGCGACTGAATGTGACCTAGCTGACAAGCTAGGATCGAAAATCCTGCCACTGTCGGGCCTCGAATCTAGGACACAGGACAAATCAGAGGCACAGCAGTGACATCAGTTGATTCTCTGAGCCACCTAACTCAAACACAGTTGTAATAGGTATGGTTATAATTCCAACCCACACAATTGTGCAGATTAATATATCTCAGTTTCGCTCGTAGACGAGTTTATTTTTCTCGTTCAACCTTGTGCGCGACGATTGACTGGTTCTTTGAGAATCCGTGGTCTGTTTTTTTCTTTTTCATTGAACATTCAGTTCATGACAATACGGGTTTACTTTGAAAAGATGCAAAGTAGCCGATAATTTCTCAAGACTGTAACACTTAAAAACTCAAAAATTTCGACTTAAAAGAGTTATTCTGGGCAGTTTCGTCCTCTTGTGCAGGGTGGCATGATGATCGCCAGAATGCAACATAGGACGGAAGGAAACGCAGGAAACTGATGTCTACGCAGAGTAAAACGTATGAAACGCATCTAGGAACTGCCACAGGGTTTGGTGAAGACCTTGTTGCCGTTTCGTTAGTTTTATGGCTCTTATTAGTATTTATTACCAAATATTAATGAAAATATTTTACCTGGCTCAAGCGAGAATAAAAGTACGTAAGGTAATATTTTTAGAATACTTTTTCCATCAGCTTAGCTTCACTGCTGGACGAGCGCCGGTATGAACGCTTTGAAACTTTTTTGAAGTATACCCAAAACCGCCCCGCCTGGTAAGTATCAAACGAACAGAGAAATTCTGGAACCCTTTGAGGAATTCTTAAAAGAAATTGTTATTATAATACCCGACATTGTCAACTGTTTGAAATTAATTTCTTGCATATTAAGTTGTTTTATTATTTTGAGGACGTTCTTCCTAATTGCTGATCAATTCACGAATTGCGGATACAAGAATGGATTATTCTTTAATAAATTCCAAAAATACCGGCGGGATTTATTAATATAATTATAGGACAGAAATACAAAAGTGAAATACATGAACCCATTTCCCTTTTAATATATTCTGGAGAATATTAACTTTCCAGTCCAGTCCACACATGTTTTCTTGACCTCTCATTTTGCTAGATGCGAGATGAGAGAAGGATTCAATTCTGGAGTACTCTAAAACCAAATCTTTAGATGCCTGCCGATGTAAAATGTAATTTTTACACAAGTGCAAAATTTTCTTGTTATGAAACGTGGCCAGGATTGCTTTTACGTCTTTTTGCTTGTAATCAAAGTAAAAGAGAGAAGGTAGTGATTAAAGCGCTCAGGAAAACGTGCGCGGACAAAACCTTCAACTTCGCCGCTGCCTTTGAGCCTCTCGTCGCGTGGGACCTTTTCCGAAAGCGGCCGCGGCGCGGCGCTGCGGGCGCGGCGGGAGCAGTCGGGCCCAAATCGGTCTCGTCCCGCCCGACGCATGCCCCCCGCCCCGCGGCGTCGAGGCAAGAACCCGGCCCCGCGCCGTCGCACGCCGCCTCCCATTGGCCTCGCCGGACAAATAGCGCTTCGGAGAAGCAGAATGCCACTTTTTAATTAATTGCTCATACATAATGAATCGCCGCGTCCCGCAAGAAAGCACCCTTTGTCCCCGGTCGCTGTCATCCTAATGAAAATGTCTTAATTATCATCGAGCGATTCTCCACGCGGTTTCGGAGAAGCGCACGGGAGGAATGGAGCAACGCGGCTCCAAATTGCGTTCATCCATATTCGTGTAACATCCGAGCGAGCCTGTGTGTAAACCAGTTTGCTGAATATAACAGCAGAAAAAGTGCATGTTTTTATGCATTTTCTCTGGGAATCATATATATGAATGAAGGATATTTGCAATATTTTAATGCACCGCTAAGAGTGACAACGTTAGACCTCCGACAGTGACAGCTTCGAACTTCTCCAAATCGTTGAGTCGCTATTTTAGAAGTTATGGATGTATAAAATCTGGATGTCTTTATATTTTCGAATAAGGTGACATTTTGGAATGCGATTTATGTCAACTACGATTTTATTTGAAGTCTTTATAGAATGCGTTGTAATATACGAGATTATACAAGCAGTTAACGTAGTTTATCGCATCTACGTGCAATCAATCACATTTCTTTCGCTATGATTTGACCTAAACCGAAGATGAAAAACACATGTTTCCACACTGAGAATATAGGTTCCGTTAAAACAAATTACAAAAGTAGAGTATACTGGAAAAGAGAGAAATGTAATCGTACAGCAAAAAGATTTTTTAAATTCACATATTATAAATATAAAGGGCGAATAAAAATACCAGAATACAATACTAACAACATTATTTATACTTTTAAGCATTGCTTGATTTATAAAATTTTATGTTCCGGAACGCACCCGAAATTACGTATTATTTAATATAAATAATTAATATATTTTTAGTGTAATGCAATAAATATTCTTGAGGCACCGGAATGTGTCCCGCCAGAAATCATCCCCTGCTTTTAAGTATAAAAATTTCTCTCAATTTTTCGAAAAATTTTAAATTTTAATGTTTCAGAAAAAAAATATATTTTCACAGCACGAGTTTTTAAACCTCTAAAAACAATTCTTTAAAAACCCTTTATTCGACGCCAATGAAATCGTGACTGCTCAATTATCTAAGCTAATTTAATTAACAGGTCCTTGTACCATCATACCACCGCTCGTAATTAATATCGTAAAGGTTTTCACGAGGCCACGTCTCTAAATTTCAACTTTAAAAGTATCGAACCGGATGCAAGATATTGCGAGGCAAGGAAAGGAAAGGATCTCCAAGGCGGAGTTCAGCCGAAATATCGAAATGAGTCAGCCGAGTCGATATTACTCACGCGACTTTTGTCCGGCGGACCGGCCTTCGCCTGCCCGCCGTTGAGCGCGACCCGCGTGGGAGGGACACCGGCGGACGGCGGCGCCATGGCGGCCGCCACCACTCGCCGACCGAGGGTAGACACGGCGTTTAGTACAGAAATCAACTACGTGTAAATCTGACGATATAGCCGGAAAGATTATAAACTAGTGGTGCTAAAACAGCCCGTAGTTTCACGCAAAATTACGTGAAAAGTACTTTAACCTTTCGAAAATTGTACACGACCTTATTCCAAAATCTATCTTAAAGTAATAGATTCCATGGCTGCCGCCACCACTCTCCGACCGAAGGTAGACACGGCGTTTAGTGCAGAAGTCTACTACGTGCAAATCTCGTAATGATGTCGAAAAGATTATAAACTAGTGGTGCTAAAACAGCCCGTAGTTTCACGCAAAATTACGCGAAAAGTACTTTAACCTTTCGAAAATTGTACACGACCTTATTTCAAAATCTATCTCAAAGGAACAGATTTCATATGGATAAAAAATCTATATCTTTAATATTTTAGTTGCAGGAAGACTCCGAAAATTTTTTTTGAAAAATCAGGGTTTTCAAAGAAAATGAACCTACATTTCTTAACTTACATTTCATACTTCTCTTAAATGTCCTCTAAAATACTTCTCTTAAATGTTCACACTATCCAACAACGAAATCTCATCAAAATCTATGAAGCCATTTTTTTAATTTGGAAAATGTTCTAGGGACTTTATGTAGTACAGTACCCCTGAAATTAAAAAATCAATTTCAAATTCAAGAGGCGCGATATCAGCCAGATCGATTGGGAGATATCAATTTTCGTGAAAATTGTCTGAACGGTTTAGCCGCTAGCTTTGTTCACAGACGGACAGAGGGACGGACGGACGAACAGACAGACAGATGGAAATGGGCGCGTGTATAATTATCCAGTCTAATAATAAAAGTAATAATTACAAGTGTTATCCACGCTACTTTGAAGGGCTAACAGCACTCAAGGGGCCTTTATTAAGTTAAGACGTTCGGGAAGTAAGATTTTTTAAGAAAGGTACATGAAGTGCTGCTGTGATCCCCCATCTGCGTTTCTAAAAATAGGGACATTGTTGTCCTCAATTTGTAAGTAGCGTCTATTCAGAGTAGTGTTTTGAAGTATCCTTTGCAAATGATTTGATTGTGAAGCTTAGTGTGGAAGAAAAAGCTATTTTTCGTGAGAACATATTTAGTTCTGAAGATGAATCGTACGTAAAAGGAAACACAAGGGAAGATAAAGGATTTCGTGACGCTGAGGCCTTACAGTGGCTCTCAAAATTAAATGTACGCTATGTAAGAAAACGCAAACTGATAGAGAAAAAATATTTATTGCAGAATTGTGAGGCACAAAGACATAGGATTGAGATCGGGTGGTTGTGGCGGCGTTTCAAGGCGCTTTGGTACATTATATTGAAACCATAACTTCACAATATACGGTGTGTGAATGACCGCCTTGTCCTTGATTTGCTGCATTTTGTTTTCACATTCCTTTTTTAAAATTTATAAATGCCCAAATTTGTCAACTATGTAATCAATGAAGTTGAGATTGCCGACATCATACGCAGACAAACAGCCCCATACCATTACCGAGCCCCAACCGTGCTTTATATATAAATTTTATGTTCTAAGACTGCGTTAACCTTCCTCCATACGTACTGTTACCCGTTTGATCCAAATATCTTGAATCACAGTTTCTCAGAACTCCTAAGGGTGGTTTCTGTAATATTTCCTGAATTAAAATAATTCAAGGCGTTGACGACAACTGTAGTCGTTTTGTGGCTTCCAAAAACTGATGCAGAAACTCGCAGAAAACTGATGATGATGGCTAAGCCATCGAAAGATGCTCTTGTTGTATTAAAAAATATTGTTGGCAATGACATCTTGAATTATTTCAATTATTTAAATGCCAACGACAATTCACCGCTAAACCAATATTTCGCGAACTGCAGTCTACTGCGTCGGTTGACCTTACTAATCCAAAACTTCTTGACTACTCTCCCGGTGTAACCTACGTCTCGTAGTGCCTTTAGAACAGTTTCTGTGGATACAGTTCTCCCTGTTGTTGAAACCACCCACGAAGTCATTTTGACAACACTTTGGTGAGGATTCCTACTGATGTGATTGACAATATTTCTTTTAATTCGTTTATTGAGTATCGGTTTTCGCCATCTACCGGTTTTATAAATTAATCTGCCATCGTACTTGAATTTGTATACTATAGCTTGAATAGCTGAATGTGTTTTTCCCAATGTCTTCGCAATTGCTCGTAGTAATCTTCCCTACATAAAGTGTTCATTAAAGTGTTCCCTACATTCACAATAAGTTTTCGTTCTTGCACCGTCGTTTCCGTTCTCGGAGCCATTATTAATTCGATTTTGCTCTCTACCTATCTGACAATCGACTAATCTGTTCGTTACTACTTTGTGCCCAGAAAAACAGTTCATCGGGTTCGTTTCAAAGCGCGCTTCTGATTGTGTACGTTCATTTTTGTGCAACGCTTATTTGTAGGTAGCACAAGATATTTAATTTTACAACTAATAAAGCATTTTTCTGCTCTAAAAGGCACCAGGAAATTTCAAATATCAAAATTACATATTTTATCTGTATAAATATTCATATGAGACGAATTCGTGGTAGCATTAAAGGTGTACGGTAAAAGTGTACGTTCAGTTGCGAGAGCCACTGTATGTAGTTCGCTATGAACACGTTTATGACAACATTTTGCATTGGCCAAGCAGAGATGAATATGTCGCTCTTCAAGACAAAAAACAAGTCTGATATTTCAAGATTTTTTGTCAAAAATTTCGAATTTTCTAAAATCATATCGTTTAATTAAATAAATAATAAGTAGCAACAATCATGATTTCATTACAAATAATAACTGGTTATAAAAATTTATATTTCAAATTAAAACTCCCCAGACTTTTTCCCCGTAAAGGTTATTCTTCCAGAAATAAAGACTTCCGAACTTTTTCCACATGAGGGTTATTCTTCGAATAATTTCTTTGTCAGACTTATTTTCGAAAGATATTATTTGTCCCAGGTAAATATATTCATAAACATATTCTATTTGGTTATTGATATAGGAAGTCTGTTAAGATTCGTCATAATTTGTAATGAATGTATTGAAGATTTGTCATAACATGTTGCCATTCTATTAAAACAATCAGTTCGTTTTTTGTAAACCCCAGTGATTCAAAAATATGTGTATCTAAGTTAACAAAAAAATCTCAGAAAAATTTGTTTCACGATGAAAATAAAAAATAAAAAGCTTCTCTTCAAATACACGTGAACCAAATAGATTGTATTTCAGCTAATTTACGATATCTTCATTTTCCTTCACAGTGCTTGGCGGCCAAACGAAACTAAAAGCACTAACAAACGTAGTAGAAGTACTCAACTAAGGCTCATACAAACACAATATTTACAAATTACAAATACCCTTTCCCTCACATGTTCATACTATGGCTTAATGGATCGTCTCAACCTGCATGATCGGGAACAGAACAAATTGCACGAAATCTGCGATCATAGGAGGGCTTATCGCAAACTTACGCCGCATGCTTACGGCTGAAGTGGCCAGATGAGTCACCGTGAGAGACAAGCTCTCAATTCAATGCACTAATATTGGCGAATTCCTTGTGTGCTTCTCAGCGTTTCACGGCTGTTTTTGAGGTTTTTTTTCTATTGACATTAAAATGTAGCTTCATTATGCGCACGTTTTGTTGAGCTTTCCTTTTGCTTATAGTGATTGTAGAGCTTAGGGTGAGTTTCTATTTTGTTAGCAATACAGAAAAATCAAATCTGTTCGTTCGTTTACCGTTACAAATACGTTTTCTATAATTCGGAAACGAAAATATCTAGTTTTTGAAATGTTAATCTCTTGCTTTTTTAAATGTATTATTATTATTATTATTATTATTATTATTATTATTATTATTATTACTATTATTATTACTATTATTATTACTATTATTATTACTATTATTTTTTCATCTTTCAACTATTAATAGTTAAATTGTTGGGAAGAGACTGAAACTCAAGAAAGCGTGCGCAGATGATTTTCTTCCCCATACGTCACATACAGTTTTTGCCTAAATAAATAAATAAAATAAATAAAATATCTGTACATTTTTCCTAAGGTCAAATTCTCCCCTAAAATACTGAAAATGCTTTATTTATAAAATTTTGATTGGCCATCAGTGCGTTGACAAACGAACGCCTCGTCAGCGGTATTGAATGTCACATGGTCGTCTTGCGCTGTGTCAGTCATTTACTCTATATCAGCGTAATGACATTAATAATCATTCATCGTCAGTTTGTTATATAGCGTTATTATTACCTGAGCAACAAGAATTAAATAAAATTAGGCTCGTCATATTTAGATTTTACGGCAAGTTCTTATGCGCTCAACCACACAGGCTATTCCCACTATATTTACGAGTGGACGTTTCGTTTCGACATTAGTGTGACATCGTAACTGCTATAAATAGTCGACACAAATACTTTTTTTTACTTTCTTTTGTATTTGTAGTGCCCATTATATTGTCGACGTCCCCCTCGCAATACCTTATGCGCGTGGTTGTCTGTAATTCGTGTCGAAGGTCACATTTTGTACAAGGGAAAGGAATTGAACAGGAAGTCAGCGACAAATCGCGGTATGTGGTGCGAGTCATTGTAGGTTGAAAAAATATCATTGGCTACCATGCCTCTTACCGAACATAAAAGACTCGCGTATTTTCGCGTTAAATAGCATTTTAGAAGGAGTACATCACCTTGCTCAGGATACGAAGCCAGGTGAAGTCACAAACAAATCAAACACTCGAGATTAGCGGAGGCGATTGCACTTATAGAATGAGCATAGGGCGCCGCATTTGTGAGTGAAAGTGCTTTAAATTACTTCAAATGAAGTTTTACGAAAACACGAAAGTTTCCTGTGAAAAAGAGCTTCAAATTTCGCTTTTAGATTAGATCTTCAATGATTTTCTCTTAAAAATTGTTCCAAATATTTCAACGAAAATTTTAAAATAGAGGGCGAGGTTCTTTCTTTAATATTTGAAAAGTAATATTTCGAATCTACCATTAGGAAACCGAAAACTTCAAAAAATGTATTTTGGGCGGCCGTAGATAGCAGCTGGCAAGAGTACGTTGCAAGTCCGAAATGCTACCCCATACGAAAGAAATTCGAAAACGAATTAGTATGATAAAGTCTGTGGCATTCTACAGCACCACTAGTTCTTTATTGATTTAATGGTGTATAAACTAACAGAAATAGTCGCTAATAACCAAGTTGTTGATGCGAATAAAAATAAATTAAAAAATAATTTAGCAGTAGGTCTATTGAATATCTTGAAATGCAGGGTGAATTTGGTTCATTTTGACTTTAAAGTAAAGTAATATTTCAATATCTTGGAATTTGCATAAAAAAATTAAAATACGCAAAATTATAGCCCTTACAATTCAAATACCTGCGTTTTTCAAAGTTTGTATCAAGACTTTCCCTTCAATGAAAAAGAACATATTAATGAATTTTCATTCAAATTGTACGTGTCTTTGAAGATTGCTAAGTCTAACTTAGTTACAAGGGTGATTGTGGACTTATTAACCTAAATGTGTGTTACATTTGCGAATAAGATCTCTTCGAAAACCGCAGAAACAATATTACTACTAACATTATACACTACATCCTCAATGTTGCATAAGACTTAGAAATAAAAATATTTGACGTTAAAAGAATTGAACACATAACGCCAGGGAAATACAAGCATTCTGCAGAGCGCAGCGGACAAATGGCCGACACCCCGTCCTTGATCGGCGCCTGGACGCCTCCGCCTCCGCCCCCGCCCAGAGATGACGAATTTTGGCAAAACATCGATACATCACCTAAACGTTTTCGGTCTGGATGAAAACATCGATATTATTACGTAGGACAACTGGACAACCAAGAAACAAAACATCGATGTTTTAAATATGATGAAACATTACGAAATAAAATGTCCTGGTTCTAATGTGATACATAACACGTCAATATTAGATTAAAGTATATTCTGAATTAAATTTGACTGTCATCTCAATTTTCCAATCAATGTTCAATGTAGTCAAGGTTCAAATTACTGTTTAACGATATTATCACGTACAAAGCAATCACGAAAAAGTAACAACACTAGAGAAAGGTTGGTAATAGCAAACGGCCGCCTGAAGATCGACAACAGGATCAATTGGATCAACAGTTGTCAATGGCTGTTGATTGCGAGCAAATCACAAATAAAATAGACACTGGAAATTGTATTTAAATCATGAGCATATTTTTAAAACATCAAGGTTTATGGACAAATATATCGATCTGAAGGAAACATCGAAAGCAAACATTGCTGTTATAATATCAATGTTTCTAGGCTGTATTTCACGACCTTCCGTAGTAGAAACCATCGTGTTGTTCATGGGTTTTGGTTCTTAAATTAATACAGTATTATCTCAGTTTGCCGACGTTTTGGAGTTTATTTCTCCATCATCAGGGCTTACTTGGGTAGAGAATATTATACCAACATAGTAACAAACTTCACGACACTCTATGCCACCTTTTGTGGTATAGAGTGTCTGAAGTTTGTTGGAAACACTATGGATCGATGTTTCTACAAGAAAATGTAGATGTTTAAAAACACGTTTTTTTGTTATTGTTGTTATTATTATATGGTTTAGTAGTATGTTGATTGTCTGTTAGTAAAATTCTGTGGATTTTGAGTATCTTAATAGATTTCATTGTCATTGTAAAAAATGTTTTTATCGTATTTACAGAACCTACAAGTCTTTCTCCCTTTGTATTTGCATACATTACTTGTAATTTTATCATTAATAAATTTTATTGTTATTGTAAAAAATATTTTTGCCCTATATACAGAACCTATGCACCTGATGATGTGAACAATTAGTTCGTGAAACGTTCTACTTCAAATACAAAACAAGTATTTTCTATAAAATTACATAAAATACAATTTACTGATTCTTTTTTCTAATAATTCAACTGACTGTCTTAAAAATTAATTTTTAAGAATTAAATTAATTTTTAAGAATTATTATTATTATTATTATTATTTTAACATCCTTATACGCCTACCCCCTCACGGGGCCGGCGCTTCTGCCGGGCGGAAGGAAGCGAGTGCGTGGGGCCGGGTGGGCTGTGGGTCGGGGCTCAATGCGCACGCGAGCGATCGCCCTGGCGGGGCGGCGCCAAGGGCTTTTGTGGGCGACGGCCGTCGTCCTTTGTGCTGCGCCGCGCCTGCGGTTCCGCCTTCGGAGGAGACTCCGCGCGAGACAACAAAGGCCGCACATGCGACGCCCGGCACAAACCGCCGTCGCCGCCGCACAGTGCGCCAAAAGGGCGCCCAACAGTAAAATTGTATAGATTGTTTGTCTACATGAACAGTAAAATTGAAGACAGAACAAGGAATTATACTATTATTTTCAGTAAATATTCCCACCTCACTAAATGGCTTTTTATATTTGCACTAATAAAACTGTTTTATTACATCATTTCATAAGTGACTTAGCTTTCTCTCTTCTCGGTTGTTCTCGGTTCACATATCACGTAAGCTTCTGCCTCACATAACTTAAACGCCCAGTTCAATTTGTCTAAATTCTTGTCTCGCTTCCTTCAGCGAATACCATTGTATTACAAAACACCTCTTACTATTAACACATTGATTTGTCTAAAACACAGCCAAAACGTCCTCTCTCACACTTGGTTTTCATGTCACATAGCTTTTTCAAAGCCTCCTTGTCTCTCCATTTTTCACATCCTCCTATAGTTCCACTCAAGTTCACAGGGTTTACATAAAATGCCCACACGTGTTTCATCCATATGTAATATATTACAATACGCTCGGCGCGCTTCCTCTGTATAGAGCGATTTTCCTAAGGATGAGCCAAAGTGACAGCTAGTGCTCGCAACATAACTGAGGTTCTGTGGTCGTTGTGCCCTTGAGCCCATAAGACTCCATTCCCGTATTCGTTCGTTTGCATTTGGCTAACGTGTAAATGGCTTCGACGCTTCCTTTTGTGATGTCCTCATCCGACAAAAATACAGTGCACCGCGAGAAATAATTGAAATTAGGAAGTGCAGTGTTGTGTGCTCTTCCGTAAAAACTCTTTTTTCTATAAACATTACATTAAATTTACTTTGTGTGTGATAAATATTATGTTTATTTTAAAACCGAGACTTGAATGTGAGAGGCGTACCGATGCACGTGTTTCAGGCTTAAAATCATTTTTCTTTCTATTTACATTCGTGGCAGATTTCTTTTACGGCCCGTGGCCCGTTTGTTTGGGAACTTCTCCGGCATTCACGTGGTGTTGATCGGAGAAACCACGGAAAACTACCAAACAAAGCCGCCGCCTGCTAGAATTTTCTTCCAGACAGCGACTGAATTTGACCTAGCTGAAAAGCTAGTATCAAAAATCCTGCCGCCGTCGGGACTCGAACCTAGGACCTACCTGACAGAGGCGCTGCAGTGACATCAGTTGATGCACTAAGCTACTGTTTCCGGCCATTTACAATTAAGCTTTTGTGCTATATTTGATCCGATTCTGCGCGCGTTTTGCCCTTTTCGGGGCAGCGTACGGCGGCGGCAGAGGCGGAGGCGGAGGCGGAGGCGGAGGCGGAGGCGCAGGCGGAGGCGGAGGCGGAGGCGGAGGCGGCGGCGGAGACGGCGGCGGAGGCGGAGGCGGAGGCGGAGGCGGCGGAGGCGGCGGAGGCGGCGGAGGCGGCGGAGGCGGCGGAGGCGGCGGAGGCGGCGGAGGCGGCGGAGGCGGCGGAGGCGGAGGCGGAGGCGGAGGCGGAGGCGGAGGCGGAGGTGGAGTCGGAGGCGGAGGCGGAGGCGGAGGCGGAGGTGGAGGCGGAGGCGGAGGCGGAGGCGGAGGCGGAGGCGGAGGCGGCGGCGGCAGAGGCAGAGGCGGAGGCGGAGGCGGCGGCGGCGGCCAGTGAAAGGAACCCGCGGTGAGCGCCGCGATACAGATGCGCCAGCCGAAATGGCGGGGCCGCAAAGCGGCAGCCCGACCGCAGACACGGTGCGCCTGTTCCGGGTTTGACGGTGCCCGAAATGCTACGTGGTCCTGTTTGGAGGGGAGCCGCTCCTGCGGTGCGAAGAATGCTTGAAACCTTTCCAAATAAAATCATTCGCACTGCCGTAAGAGCGCCGTAATAACGTTTCTAACAAACAATTGAATGGAGAGATTGATTTTCCCACAATTGAACATTGTATTAAACATCAGACAAACAATTCGAATTACTTTCCGGGCTGGTCGGCCGTGGTCTAGAGGAAATCCTGATTCAAGATGTTTCGTCTGCACTTGCGGCAGGCATCCTCAGTGGCGAAGTTCCTCTAGACCACCGACGTCCAGTCCGGAAGGTAATTCGAATTGTGAATCCAGCAGTGAAAGGCTGCATTGCTTTCTATGTGAAACAAATTCTCTAATTCCCTATAATCGTGCCCAGCAACTAGTACATTCAAATTAAGAAAAACTTCCGCAGCTCTGAAGAATCGATCCCCAAAGATAGGTTTATACCCCCATCAAAGAAAAACTCATGATCTTTGTATACCTAGTTTTTGTAACATTTAATACTTGAAAACAAAATCTATTCCCCTAATCTGCCATTCTCAATTTGTAGAAATTATTATTGATTATTTGAGGTCTCCAGTCGGAGTGTCTTCGATATTTGAAACGATAGTGCTATGCTTGCTAAATTATATCTCTATTCAATCTTGTGAAGTGCATTGCTGTATAATAAAATGAACAATTAAAAAAAGTTATTTTCCAAACGTTGTACGATAGAATGCGATAGCCATTAGAAGAGGACGAACTATGACGTTCGGTCCTTACTGAGATGCACCAGTGTGTAAATTACTAATTGAAGGTTTCAGATGCTTCGTGAACAGATCATAGGACTATTTACTGCTTAACATAAATCCTCTAAACATACAAGTACAATGTTCCCAACACATGGTTCAAATTATTTTCAAAATGGGTGTACATCATACCAGCTTGCAAAGTCCTGCGATTTATTTGTTACAGAGAGTGTTTTCTTTACGTTCCGCTTATGTATTTATGCCAGTGACACAATATTTCGTAAGTATATAATTCGCTTATTTCGATTATTACAGGTAATAGTTTATATCATTTAGAAAATCATTTTTTGTTGCTTAAAACTGAAGTTTATATAGCAGTTTTCGAGCGTTTGAAGTTCGAATGCAGCCAAGTTTGCTTCTACTCTTTGGGGCGTCGCAATGTTTCTAGTGACGCAAGAGTTGTGCCGCAAGCCAAAAAGGTTTGACCCTTTATGTTTGTGAAGCTATTATTCTTAATCTTCTTCGAAGCAACCTGTTAGTGGTACTGTAATGCCTACAGTTATAATTTTTTGTTAATTTTTTCTTTTCATTTAGGTTTCAAATGCAATGCCAAAGTTTGAGACTTTGAAAGAAGAAGCAAACAAAATTCATTTCTATTGTTTTGTATGATGAGTGGATTCAGGATGATAGTTAACCTTCAACTTCATAGAATAGAAACATTTACTATGATAGAAACGTTAACATAACTGACGTTCAAGACAACAGAATTATCAATGCAAAACTTATTCGAAATAGTATGCATTAATTAATAAATTAGGCTAGCGTTTAAGAGTGTATATTTGGCACATGAACAACTCTCATCTTTTTCTACATGTTGCTCCTAAACCAATGGTAACAGTTTATGAGTATAATAATTTTCACGGTGCTATGAAAAGAGAACACTAATGGCTCGTATTTTTCAACGGACCTAGTTCATGTAACCTTGTGTTATTTGCTAATTCATTTCACCATAAATTCTCACTTAAACACATTTATAGGGGTATAAAAATCCAGTTATACATTTTAATTCATAATCATTTAACTTTCTCGAACGTTGATAACACAATTAATGAAAACGCAAATGTACTTTTCTAAGCAAAATTATTTTCCGCAAGACTGTCTAAACAGCATAATAATGTTTCAAGTAGTGAGAGGTTTCTGAACAAAATGTCCAGTTTCTCGTATGAGTATGAAATGGAAGAGAGTTCTCAAAAAATGCGTACGAAAATGGTGGTGTCTGCATCATGTCACCAGATTACTTCATTTCACAGGAATATTAAAAATTAATTATTACACGAATTAATCCTGAAGGACACTAGAACAAGAAGGACTCGGCGAGGAGAGTTTTGAAGGAAATAATCTAGTATATAATATAATGTATATCGGTAATATGTATTGAGCTCATGAGTGATATTGCTCCACGTTGATAGGAATGAACTATATCCTAACAAAACTTGGAACCCCCGAAAATAAATAATTGGAGATGAGAGTGATATTGGACCACAGAACTCAATTATTAAGAATTTTTTTTGTTATTAGTTTACATTTTATTTATCTAAATTCGCTACTTTCAAGGGTGATTTTTCGTGTATACACTAACAGATTGAAGAAGAACAAATTTTGTTGATACCAAATTACAGGGCGTGTATTGTGTTTTTCTGTCTGTACTTGTAAGACTGAGACATATACTAGATATAGTGAATAGATGGGTGATGCAAATGATCATTATGCAACGGAGCAAAAGCAGGAAAAGAGTTGAACCGAGGCACCCTTCATAAAGTATGCGCATCACAAATATCACTTACGATGGCCAGGATTTCAGTTCCGGGACCCAGAGCAGAGCGCAGGCAAAGCGGGCCATTGGACCGTGCAAAGCCAAAGCGACATCACTGAACCGGGAGAGGTGGCTCAGGGCATCAACTGATGCCACTGCAATGTCTCTGACCGGGAAGTTCTAGATTCAAGTTCCGGCGGTGGCAGGATTTTCGATACTAGCTTGTTAGCTGGATCGAGTTCAGTGGCACCTGGAGAAGAATTCTAGCGGCCGGCTGCTTTGACTGGTAGTTTTCTGTGGTTTCTCCGATCAATATCAGGCGAATGCTGGAGTGGTACCATAACAAACGGGCCACGGACCGTGCGCAATTTTTCTCCCGCTCTTTCTTGTCATTTCCTCGCCCCTTACTTACACACTTGCACTACTAACACGCAGTCTACTACCATACATTCTGAGAGACCGGACGGGAGCTTACAGCTTGTCTCGGTAGGAGCAGTACCCCGGTGGTGGGAGATATCTGGTTGGATTGATTGATTGATTTTTTCGTATTTCTGGGCGCGATAACGGCTTTGGTCATTGGTCCCGTAAGTGTAGTACATGTTTTTTTCTCGGAAGATAGCGGTGATCTTCCCCCGCTGGATGGCGAGATCCGGCGCCAACCTACCGTCGGCTAGTGGGGTTTCCCCCTAACCAGGACTCTCCCACCAGCGGGGCACCGCCCCAGTCGGGACAAGCTCTAAGCTCCCGACCGGTCTCCCGGAATATGTGGTAATGTAGTGCATGTTAGTGTGTGTGCGTGTGTAAGGGGAGAGGATAGGACAAGGAAGAGGAAGGAAAGATCGCGCTAGATTCGTGTCCCTTTTGTTAGGGTACTGCACCGGTATTTGCCTAGTGTTGATCGGAGAAACCGCCGAAAACTGCCGATCAGAGCGGCCGGTCGCTAGAATTCACCTCCAGACAGCGACTGAATTCGACCTAGCTGAAAAGCTACTGTCGAAAATCCTGCCGCAGTCAGGACTCGAACCTAGGACCTCTCGGTCAGAGGCGCTTCAGTGACAACCTGGTTGGAGAAAATCCAGCTAGCCGAGAGTAGGTCGGCGCCGATGCTCACCGTTCAGCGGGGGGAAATTACCGCCACTTTCCGCGATAAAAAAAGAATACACTACACTTACGGGACTTATGACCTTCGCCGTTGACGCGCCAGGAATCGCTAATGAATCGATCAAAAAGAGTGCCACCACTGTGCAGAAGGGGGAGCGGCGCGGCGGCGGAAGCAGAGCGGGCGGGAGACGGCGGGGCCGCGGCTGGCGGAGACCTCACCGGACATCTGTTGCTTCGGTCACGAACAGCCCCGTGCGGTTGCGCCGCCCGCCCCTACGCTTTCAAAGCCACTACACTTTCGTGGCCGAAATTAGGGACTGGGAATTGTAACTAATTTGTTAAGTGAAATTGCGTCTCTGGCATTATATCTACAAAACCACACATAATTCTCAAGAAAAAACCTGCTACAAAATTTACAAAATTCATTTTTGTTTTGTAATATGTTGAATAAATACACGCCAGCTTAATTATTTCTAATTCTATGGCATCCAGAACAACTACTGGAGTTATATCTTTGAAAAAACTTTCATCATCGTCTCCATCTTTGAACTATTCTTATTCTTATTCTTTCCTAGCTCTTCTGCTATTTCGTTTTTTGTAACTTCGGCGCTGTCTTTATCCTTTCTCAGCAAAGCTTGTATTTTAGAAGGAACATTTAATATGTTGTGGTATTTTCTAAATTAATACTAGACATCAATGTATATTGGAAATGTCCATTGTTCTAGTGAAAATATCTTCCAGAATATTCTGGCTGCCGAAATTTCTTGTTCAATGGTGACTATCCTATTTGTAAATGTTATTTCTTGATTGAGATACCTTTACCAAAATAACTTATTGGTTTACTGTGTTTTAAACCCTTTCTTGGTCTGCCATCTTTTGTCTGAACTGAAGCATCAGAATCATTTCCAGGAATATTGATTTTCAGCTCATTTATTGATAAGCCCGAAAAAACCAACAAAAATATAACTACAAACAATTTTCGCCGTTCATATTGTTAACATTTAGCATATAGTCCGTATGCAGAATAACATCTTTCAAAATCGCTTCTCGTTTCGTTGTGTTACAAAACGTTTTGTAAAGGAACTTGCATAACTAGGTCGTTTGTAGTAATATCAGATGGTCTACACACAGACTTACAATTCCAAATCTACTTGTAGGCGAAATAAATTTATTTTATTAGCCAACTAAGATCCCATTAATGGCAAGGACCTCCTCCTTCTTTTTACAGAGAATACTAAATGAGATGATAGGGTGATGATGAGGGGCGAAAGGACGAATACAAATATAACCATGCCCGAAGCGGGACTCGAACCCGCGATCCTTCGGACCGAGGTCCCCACGGCACTACTGCCAGCGATCTCGGCCACTACTGTTTTAGCGGATCGGCAAACAGATATTACAATGTTTAAAATATTGTTGTTTACTTAAATTATTATCTAAAATAAGCTTTTCTGATATTCAAATATTGTTGCTAACTTAAATTTGTATTTAAAATAAGCTCCAGGTGTATAAAAAAATGAATTTTTTCCTCTTGAAAAACCAGTCTTCTCACTATTGTTGATTTTTTTTCGTAGTCTACCTTCTTTTTAAGTCACAATGTCTCGCTTTTTGTCATGACGTGCAGCAATATTTGCTGTTTGCGCAATTAAAGCGGACTCGTGATACATATCGTGTGGCTATTCCGGAGTTTCCCATCTTTTTGCCCTAGTTAATTTTGAACAAAAACGATGACGAAATTGATCAGAAGTCATAGATTAAGGCATTCATTGCCTTGATGATAAAGTCAGAAAGCAGTCTTGAACCAAAACAAAATGTTTCTGATAAAGTATTCTGAGCAACATTTACCTTTACATCAAGTTTATTTTTAGACGCATCAACTACGTGGTTATGAGCGACTATGTCTGTTACAATTCATCATTAACATCATTAGTAAACAAAAACATCAATTAATCAATAAAAACACTATGGGTAACAATCATTTTTCTGTAGTAGCAATTCCAAACAATTGTGCCAGTTAACATGTATTCAGTGAAATTAAATATCCAGAAATACATCGATGGCTTTACAAAATTTAATTATTCTTTTTTTGGTCTTCTTTGAATTGGAGTATTACTTTGTCTTTATACACAGTTAATTCCCTTTCACTGTTATTTCTGGGACGTACGTGTTTGAAAATGTGATCACAATTTAGATGGGTCATGACACGCAGCCTACATTTTTCACATGTTGGGGCAGGTAAATTTTGAATTAAGTGGATTACACCATCTCGCTCAAAATGTTGGTATATAAGGCAAATTTTGCACCTATTTATGACAAATTATTTAGAAAAAGACGCAACTATCTGTCTCTCCGAGGAAAGGACCACAAATACAAAAAATGTTCAAAATGTATACACCTATAAATATTGAAAATTGTTTTTATAACTTGCAGAAAATGATTGTAAGATGCTGCTAAATACATGTAAATACTTTCCCTTTTGAATTACTTTGTAATTTATTCTGGAGTTCACCGTTAAGGGCACATTGGTGTTCGCCGAGTACATGAATGATATTGGTATGTGACAGTTAAGATATGTTATCAGAGTGGATACAGTTTCACATATTAAAAACAATTTTATTGTTTTACTCCGACAAATATAAATGTCACTGATACAATCCGCTACTTTTCCTGAGTTCTCTGCAATGTTGTCATGTTTGCAAGTAAACATTTCAGATAATGAGGTGATGTGTGTAACATGTCATAGTAAAAGAATGTACGTCTGTCCCCCTTCCTGCCTAAGGATGAGAGTTCTAGATAAATAAAATAGAAGAGACACGAACATCAACGGAAATAAACTGGTGTGTCCCCCTTACGTGGTAATTAAATGACACTCGAACTCCTATTTCACAACATATACAGCCTCGTTAAGATGCAAGAAGTCGTAATTATCCTTTATTCAGGAAAGTAAAAGTTCTCTTACAGCTTGTACTTTTTGTAAGAATAAATTATTTCGTTGAGAAGGAAGAAGTAACAGGACAATATCACTCATTTCTTATTCATTTTATCTTTTTTTCGAGTCGGTATTAATTTACTTTAGATTATCAGTTCTCAGTGACGAAAATTATGTTCATTAGGTGAATTTTGACTTTCGTGTAATATGAATAAATTTGTGGATATTGTTTGTTTCGTTTTTACTGCTCTATGTTTTGCTTTCACAAACGTTCTCACATCGAGATAAATCAGGTACAAGAATATTTTTTTAACACTTTAAAAAATTATTTTATTGATTCAAAAAAACCACATTCATTTTATGGATGTAAGAAATTCTAAATTCGTATGTGTCGCATCTTCGAATTCGTATGTTTCGCATCATAAGTTTCATTTTTGACAGAGCTAAATATTGTTTTTTTATAAAAGAACTATAAAAATTTTATTGACGTCGGGGCATTCAACTACTGCTAAAGATCCCCCAGATGTAAAAAACATTCTCGTTTACAGTTACGGATTCAGTTCTTAGATATTTTCTTGGAAGTCATAAATTTTAAGCCAATTAATTCTGCACGCACAGTTTAAAAATATTGTAAATAAAATTAATCAAAATCTTTCACATATTTTGAGATAAAAAGATGACACTCTTTCAAGTCAGGTTACGCGATGATGTCCGTGTGCTTTATGCTGAATGCTCTCATGCCAAAAGCTCATTTTCTGGCTCTCTACTAAAGAAAATTCAGATTATACTCTGCTGAATTTAATTTGGAACAGAGTCTTGGAAAGGAAAGGTTTATCCACGTATGCGATTTAATTCACTAAGGAGCGAATGGAAATAAAATAATTATTTTCCAGCTTGCAACCACGGACCCGTTTATAACCGCAATTCCACGTTTTCGGAAAGCAATCGCTCCTTTAAGAGAACAATTTCGCCGCCTTTTACAATTGGCCGTAACCCGCGCCGAATGAGGAGGCACTTGCAACTGGAAGTTTTACTCCCGCAACTCCTCTGCCGAGATTTATCACTGATAACGACTCAAGGGTCGGAGGCTGTCTATTCTGGCAAACGTCCGCAACAAAACGCAACGACTTGTAAAGATACGTAACAAATCTGTATGGTCCGTTCAGGCCAGTAGACCATTTTCCGACAGGCTCTAAAACAGTTGAGCACCACCGAGAACCACATCGCTCGATGATATGCATTCTTCCGCCAGCCTTAAGGGATGGAGTGCCTGCTGATGTGTCAGTACAATGCATGTTGGAGGTTAGAGACAGTTTTAACAGATGATTTACTTTATTCCAATATTGTCACTAATATTGTTATCAATATTGTAAGAGTTGATACAACTAACGTAAAAAATCAGATGAAAATATGGACGCTTGTAAATTAAGTTAATTAAGTTAGGATGTGAAAGGACAGGCCATTAATATGGAATTTCAAAGAGTCTGCGTTGTTTACTTTCATGTTCACACTTTTTCATTGTACTCGCATTATTATACATTTTAATCAAAAAATTATGCATGTAAGTAATATATCATAATAAGGAAGTTCTAAAGAACGCTTTTTTTGCGTTCCAGGCGCATAAATAGATTGATTTCGTGCAAAAGTTTCCGTATGGCGAAATAACAAGAATAAAAATAAAACGACTCAAGCACCAGTTAGCCAACGATTGTGAAATAAATATGAATAACTTCTAATGTCGAACACGACCCCCAGATTGGTTTGGCATCAAAGAGAACCAAACGAAAGACCGCTCACATGTCTGACCAGGCTATAGACGTGCGAGCGCTGGGAGGGGGGCGAGTCGGGCCGGCCGGAGAAGCGCCGCGTGGCGTGCAATTGGCGGCCGACGGCGCCACGTGCTCCGCACGGCACGCACCCTCTTTATTCCCCGCCCGGCCGCGGCCAGAGCGCGCCGCACCGGCCGCGGCGCGTCGCGGCGGAACAAAGGCGGCGCCCAACCAGCGCAGGAACCCAACGCATATCCAATTGCCCGATGGAAGGCCGGGCTAGGGATGTGCGCACATCGTTAAAAAATTGATTCTTCAATCTTTTTTTTAAATTATTTATTTTAGGTCCCTTTAAAAACATGTAAGGTCATCAGCGACTATTATTGATTTACACCAGAGAGATACATTTTATAAATTTGAATAAACAGACATAATAGGTACAATAAATTTGACAATAATTCGAATCATATTATCAAGACCAGCAATGTTAAGATAATTTAAAATTGACTTGCAACTTTCAATTGAGCTATATATTTCATTAATTTCTTTTTTGATGCCAAGGAAGTTTCTTAGATTTTAGAGGCTTAAATATTCAAGTATAATGTGGGACGTTGGTGACATTTCTCCACATTTTGGATCTTCATATCTTCAGTCGATCTTAGTTCGCTTATGAAAAATTCGATTTCCTGAAAAATCGGATTTAAAAAATCGATTCTTCAAGAATCGATTCATCAAAATTCAGAAATAAATTAAACAAAACATTATTTTTAGAAATAAATATTTAGATTTTTACAATAATGGATATATAAAAAATAGATATATTTTATTTTACAATATAAAAATATTAAGTAGTTGTGGGAGTTTACAAATTTACAGAATCAGTATGAGGAATATTACTATTAGTGAAAATGTCTGTAAGTTCTTTCTCTTACAAAGTGAAACTTTAATTAGAATTACAGGCCGCTACATTAATACATGCCGTAATTACATCACTAAACGCCGTTTTTGTTGTTGTTTGTTGTTGGGTTTTTTCTCCGCACGCATGTATAGTTTGTTAACGCTGGTAGTTGAACATTAAGAGTCGCGCATACTCATACAAATGTAAATTATATATATGGAGTGCTCATGGTGGAAAGTCTCTTTCCATCATGGGAGTGCTTGCGAACGTTTCGATTCCAAGTAAATCGATTCAAGCGAAAATCGTACAGAACGGAATCGATTCAAAAGATCGATCTTTTTGGTTTAACAAATCGATTCTGAATCTTAGAATCGATTCAGAATAGCACCTCCTTAGGCTGGGCATCAGAAGGCTACACAGTCAAAAGGGAAGCCACACCCCACAGTATGCGCTTCAATTTGCAATTGGGGCACAAGGCCTTGGGACAGTAACATGATTGGGCACACCAACCACAGCAATCCTACCGTCTGCTCCTAAATGTTAGTATTTCGATTTGTGTCGAAATGTGACTGATTTTGGCCCTTCATTTACATCGTCCGTGGGCTGCAATAAAGGCACAACTCAAAAAACCAAGTGTTCAGATAAATGAATTTGAAGTCTTCACATTGAAATGGATCATTCTTGCATTCACACTCCTGTCATTTGTAGGTGGAATATTATACTGCAATGCTGCTGTTACTGCTGGAAGATAGACCAATCTGCAATTCTGGAGAGTACATAACTCAAAATTTGTATTTTTTAGTTGTGCCACTAATGCAGCTCATAAGCGATATATGAAGAAAACGTGTAATGTTACGAGATATGCCATACTTTGTCGAAAATCAAATTACTAACATTTCAGGAGAAGTTGACATCTTGTGGCTGGTGTGGCTTATCGTGTTCTTCCCCGAAGTCCTTTAAATCTATTTCTTGCGGTTTAAAAGACAGGTAATTTGAAGAACTAACTTCATTAAGGAAAACGAATGGCACATTTTAAAACAAAAAATGTTCAGATTTCTGACGAATTTAACATTTTAGCCAGAAGTAGCTACCATAGGGCCAGCGCGAAGTGCCAATGCGAGTAATTGGAATTTTTTGCATATAATGCAAGAGAGCTATCGTATCTGAACCCATGTTCAAGCTTTATTACACATGCACAGTAATAAAGGATGATGATTGTTATTATTATTTTTGAAAATTGGCTGAACCTGCGGCATGAACACAGTTCGTCGAGACGCTTTCCTGCGAAAGCTTTTAACAACAATCAATTTTTCAATGTCAACGTTTTGCATATTTTCGTGACACACCAATAGCAGTTCAAGTGGGTTCTGATCAACTCATGTAGTGTGTAGTCAGATTTACTTGTTTTCTGACAATCTCTAATAAAGAATATGATGATGTTAGTTTGTAATCTAAAAATGAAATTTTTCATATACCTGGAAAGGAGAAAAGATGCGAAGTGGGAATTAACTTAAGGAATAACACCAACATCAATTAAATTTAAAGACGGTGCTCCAAAATGTGCATACATTTATCGACTAAACACAGACAAAATGTAAAACTAAACTTTGTTAAAAAACATCTTTCACATTACACAAATATTACTACGCAGAAATAAAGCATCACAACCAGTGAGCTGGACAGAAACCAGACACTAAAAGATATACATAAGAAACAGAAATAGATAACATAAAAGGGTACTAAAAATATAAATCTTAATCCGTCCATCTCTTTTACGACACCTGGCAACAACACATACCGCGAATCACCCGCGCCACTCGGTCATACTCTGCCAAAGCACATGCACGAGCGTGCAAGCGAAGGGGGCGAGCGGGCAGCTGCGCAGAGGCCCGGCCGACTGCGGCCGCCGGCGCCACGCGCGGCTCCCGAGAATCCGCCGCGAAGGCTGCGATTCGGAAGCGGCGTCGTAAACCCCGAACCGCCCCGCCCCGCCCCGCCCGTCTTCAATGTCCCTCCGCGCCGCAGATGCCGATCGCTGATGATTTAACGGCGGTCGCTACAGCAAACAACCGCGCAACCGACGAATGCGGCCCGAAAACGATAAAAATGTTCCTCCGAAGCGACAACACTGCCCCGCCTCCATTCGAAGAGGAGAGTGTTTGGAATAGCGGGTTATAACACTGAACTGGATTCTCACGTGACCCGTGCGCGGGCGCCGCCGGCCGTCGCGTCGCGTCGCGTCGCGTCGGCTGCCCTTTGCGCCCCGTGACGCCCGCTCGCCTGATCGCGCGTTCAAGTCTCTCGCAGCGATTTATGGCGCTCTTCGCCGTCAATCAGTGCGAGGGACGTGGCGGCACATTTGGGACTTACAGACTTGGTCATCTGGTTTTCGATATTCCCTCAAGTGGAAATGAATACTGTAAAATCGATAATATCGTGGAATAGAACTAGTGAAGCTACAGCAGTGCAAACTTTCTCGTATGATTTCTAAATTTGAAACATTCGAAAATTCAGAGCGTTCAACGAAAATGATACTCGCGCCTTTCTTTTAAGCATCCTTTTTTCTATACTTGGAAAAAAATAAACAAAAAATGTGGAGATGTTTTTGAGAAAAAATGTTAATTCTTTTAATTACCTATATTTTACGCCAAATGAACTTGACCTTATTTAAATATCCGTCTTCAAGGAACAGATTTCACTAAGGAATAAAAATATCTATCTTTAATATTGTAATTGTAGGAAGCCGCCCAAAAAATTCCACTTATACAATTTTCAAAAAATCTGGGATTTCAACGAGTATGAGTTTTGACACATTCTCTTCAGCACTTCTCAGTAGTGTCCTTTCCATTACCCGAGGCCAAAGTTTAATCAAAAAATTAGCGTTATCTTTGAGAAACTTTTGAAAATGTTTTTGAAGCTTCATGTAAAGTACCCTCAAAAATCAAAATATCCATTTGAAACTTCCAAGGTTTTGAGTTCGCTCAGATCGATTGGGCAATACCAATTTTGGAGAAAATTGGCTGAACGATTTAGGCGTTGACCAAAGACGGACAGACAGCCGTTTTGTCGCCAATCGAGTTTTTGGTATCAAAGACCCACAAAATATGGATTCTGGCTACACCAGATGTTTAGAGGAATTTTTTCTATATTTACCAACAGGATTTATACACATTTTCGTTACCAGAGCCCGACAATAAGGCTTATTTCAGTCGAAAATTTGTCGTTTTCCGATGAACGATTACATAACTCTCCTTTCTTACAAAGTATCTTCGTAATGACGAGAAAGTAAAAATTGCAAATTTAGTACAGAAAAAACGAACTTCTGACATGTAATAAATAATTTGTTTCAGTTTATCATTTCAAGCGCGGTTTTTCTTTCCATGTCAGCATTTCATATGACTGCTCCGTTGGTTTCCCAGATAAATTAATTAATTTTATCTTTTCAATTAATTAAATGAGTAAAATATTGTAAAATTATTCAAAATAAATGCGAAGCATGACAATACTTAACATATATCGCTCATGAGATGTAATACAGGTACAACTCTAAAAGTAAAATTTAAATATAAATATTCGCTGATGTTTGAAGTGCAGAAACCAAACTCTTAACATTATGATTAATAAGTTCGAATATAAAATATTTCCCTTCCTCACAATGGATTTTGAACACTTACAGGTGTATTAGCTGTTTCCCCTTTCTGGCAACAATTGTTTCGTCCGAGGAACCCAGTATTATACCGTTAGCCTCCAATGTGTGAGTCATTCCATTTCGTTCACCTTTAATGCCAATTATAAATAGCGTTATTACGCCTATTGACTGCAATCTTTTCGATTTTCGTAGATAAACCAGTCGAGCTGCAGGAAATTCTTTCTCGTTTTATTTATTTTCGAAATTGTTCGACATTTCAGAGTGTTCAGCGAAAACGAGACGGCGCCATTCATTTAAGCGTTCTTTGTTCTATACGTGGAAAAATTAAAGAAAAAATTTTGAGCGTATTTTCTTCAGAAAGTTATTTTTTTGTAAACTGCATTAACTTCAAGCATAAATTAGGCTAAAAACTACTCGTTTTTTCAAAAGATTGTACATGACCTGTTTAAAGATATTCTTTTTTAGAACAGATTTTGTTTAAGATTGAATTTTCTATCTTCACTATTGTAGTTCTGGAAGACTATTTCTAGAGACTTTCTCCGGTTTTTTGTAATTTTTAGCACTTTTTTGCAAAATTCAGACGGTTTCCCGGAAATGAAACTAGCATCAATTTTTTAACGCCCTTTGATACATACGAGGAGAAAATTTAAAGAAAAATGGAGCATTTTTGGAGAATGTTTGACAAAATAATTGTTTGAAATTTTTTGAAATTCCTATGTTTCACGCAAAATTACACGAAATCCGTTAATATTGTACATGACCTCGTACTTTAAGATCTGACTTTTAACAACACATTTTATTACGAAAAAATCTCTATCTACATATTGTAGTTCTAGGAAGACGCCTAAAAAGTGTAAACTTTGTCAATTTTCGAAAATTTAGAGATTTTAACAAAAATTAGACCTACGCCATTCTTTGAAACATCCTTTACGCTATCCAAGAATATAGTTTAATCACATAATTTGGGGAAATTTTTGAAAATGTTGAGGATTCAGTTAAACTGTCCCCCAAAATCAATATTTCCGTTTTAAAGTCTTAGGTTCTTGAGTTCCTTTAAATCGATCAACAAATATCAATTTTGGACAAATTCGGCTGAACGGTTTTGGCGCTAGCGTTGACAACACACATACAGGCAGTTATACCGTCGATCGATTTTCCGATACCAAGGACCCACAAAACATAGATTCTGACTTCACAACGTGTAAGAGGAAGTAATTCATTAAATATAGGACCTAAATTTATCCACTTTTTTGTTACCAAGGACCCGGCAATAAGGGCTTTCCTCTCGAAAAATCGCGTATTTCTGGTGCACGATTACAATACTTTCTCTTCTTACGAAGGAAAGCGAGAAAGTAAAAATTGAGCGTACTTGTTGCGAGGACTATTTTAAATGAATTAAAGTTGAAGGTTTCATTTATGTTTTAACGAACGACCAGCAGTAAGATTTTTTTTCTTATAATTGATAGAGAACATGCTATTTACTTCAAAACTTTATAATGAAATGTTACATTTTAATTATTGAAGTTTTTTAACATCTTACAGAACAACAAAGGTTCAATTTTAAAATTTGCATCTGCGTTCTCTAGTTGCTATGAATTATTTATTAACGCACTAGCTGAAGTGCCAGGAGTTGCCCGTGTATAATTAATCATCTGTTAATAAGGAAAATCAAAGAACTCTATCTGCAATGTAAAAAGAAAGAATGTTATTGAATCCTTGCCCCGCTGCTCCCAGCTCCGTCTCTCGTCGTCCCGCATTACTGTCCTACTCCGTTGCAGCTCATCCCCGCCCCGCTCCACTCCGGTCCGCCCCTTTTCGCCTGGCTCTGCCCCGCCCCGCCCCGTCCAGCTACACCCGCCCTATCGGACACCAACACATGCCCCTTCCTGACTATGTCCCGTCCCGTACCGCAATGAAGGTTGCATTTTTTTCTATATGGATGTTAAGAGTCAAAGTAATCAGCCATTGTGAATACAATGTAGCTATTATTAATATTTTTCGAATTCAGTTGAAAGTGATTAATGATGTTGAATTAAACCTATATCTATGTACAATACCTAACCAAAATTAGTGAACGTTATTCCCTTCAAATTGTTTCTCAACCATTAATAGTTTTGTCCAGCAATTATGCATAATGGATAACGTGCTTTTGAGAAAGTATTAATTATCTTTTTGATGTGTTGGAAAGGTAGTGAAAAAGATTTTCTGATGACTGTCGCTCCGACGGCAGCGCCAACGTCAAATCTGGAAACTACCCATCAGGGAAAAGTCGTCTTGTGCAACCTAATACTTTAAGGGGGCAGATGACACTTTACTACCTATGACGCATTGGTAATGGAGCTCCGCCGTGAAGATAAAACATCATTGATTCTGTCGATTGAATCCCTATGAGTTTTATGCATAAATACTTTTTGTCGATATTTTTCTTTTTCCTTACAATCTACGGCAATATTACTTACAAAGATCTAAAAAAATATTTTAGATCACTGTTTCACCATCGTCGCACCGATTATTCTGAGACATTTGTGGGAAATTGGGTCGGTCGTGAATGAAACAGGCATCTAGGGATAGGGCTGGAAACTACGTGTCTCCTCTATTCAATCTATTTTAATTTTCATTTGTTATTAGTTGTTATGTACGATAATATAAGTGAGATATACTTATCTTCAACGCTGACATCAAACCTAATAAGAAAGAAGTGAACATGTAATTATTTTCCAGCAGCAGCACGAAGATGTCTGCTTGTCAGCGCGTTGAGGTTTCCAGAATTAGGCTGACACTTTGATAAACAACAGTGCATGTCATCAACACTGTTTGTCTCTTGCGGGGACTGGACGTTGGTGCACTGTTGTATTCCCCTGCCCATCAACATCAAGTGGTTAAGTTTTGTAAAAGTATTGGTATTATGTCAGAAATTTGAGCTCAAACTAACAAGTTAATTATTGTGAACAGTGTAACAATGTATTGTGTTATTGTAGAATTGTGGTATTGTAACAATATAATGTTGTATTGGAGATCTAAATTTAAACTTGTGTAGTATTAGATATTGTAATTGGTGTGGTCGCTAATGACCTTGCAGTTTATGCGATCTAAAATAAATAAATTTAAAAAACCCTGTTTCTTGTGGTTCCTTGTTATTGTACTTTGGCTGTATTGGAGATCAAAGAACTGAATACAACAACGAAATACCAATAATGTTAGGGGAAAATTGAACATAATGCAATCAATCTAAGAGATATGATCGAACGTGGATAAGTGGTATTTTAAGCGACAGAAATTTTATTCTCACTTAAAGATTGACCTCACAGATCACGTTTCCCACTTGAATAAGTCGAAAAATTGTTCGTCTCACTTACAGAGGAATTCGCTTATGCTGATTCGAATCACATTTGCTTCACTTACAAAGGTGAATGTTAAAGAAAAATTCAATGTTTTACAAGAAGTTTTATTTATAAAGAACGTGTTATGTATTACATTTTATTACTGCATACAAACCGCAAGAAAACAATAAAACAAAAGAGCTGCTTTGCCAAATTAAATTCTTTACAAAGTGTATGTGTCTTTTCTTTATCATTTGCACAGAGATGTTTCACTCGCTGGCAAAGATTTTAACTTTCCCTTCAACATCTGCGACGTGATGCAAGGAATTGAAGTTCTTCGGTGCGCATTCTGCCTACTAGTCTTCTACAGAATTTTTGGTTATAACAAGTGAATAAAAATTGAAGGACGTGTAGAAAGATCAGACATTTTCGTAGAATGCAGTCTTTGGGATAAACCTAAGAATTTCAAGAGGATAAATATGAATTCACCAAAAATTGTTTTAATCATTTTGAGTTATTTTAAACTATATAATTAAATACCAATATTCTCATACGAAACAATCCAAAAATTCTAAATAAAACATCAAAATATAATTTAAGATCCTCTTATATGTAATACTTTAAGGGAATATGGCGTTTTTGTATCATTTTTAAGAAACTATCAACTTATAATTACTGTGCTAGTGCTGAAGAGTTAAATTAATTACTTCCCAGACCTGCATCAAACAACGTCGTAGCTGTGTAGTCAGGAACGTTGGAAGTTAGGTTGCAGAGTGATATTTTCTCTTTTAATACAATGATGATTAACAGATTACGAATGATCGCATGTGTTTACCAAGTATAATTTTAATATTCAATCTGGCATTCAATCATGTTTAAAACTAGAATTATTCAGTACATTTTGGACATGTAACACAAAATGACTATAATTCGAAATCGGGATAATGCCTTTTGCGCATATGATCTGAAATCATAATAGAATTGCCGTGAAGGCCCGTGATAAAAAAAGGAATGTATAGCAAAGAACTGTTCTTCTCTGACTCTCGTCTTACCTTCCATGGAACTAAGTAGGCTACTGTACTCACACCTTCCATATGTTCAGAAACGTGTTTATTGAAGGAGTTTGAATAACGTGCGGAAAATCAAACGAAGCCATCTGCGATAGGACAGTGAATGGCATTGTTTGTCTGTGATACTGAAAGCATTGGCAAATTTAGTAATCTGCAGAATAAATCGTTCTTTACTCCACTCCTTGCTTAATTCTAAAAGTAAATCAGTTTTGAATCTCTAAAGAAAATTCGTGTCTAAAAACCGTGTTCTTTGTGTAAAATATTCCTATTGAAAAAAGGGTTTCATAAACGAAATATTTTCATCCAAATATGTGGTATTATCGACCAATCGAAGACAATCTGTTTTGACAAAAATGTAGCCAATATTATAATTGATTTTTTCAACAACTTTTTTAAATTATTATCTAAATTTTAATTATTTTTTTGTTAAATAATTCCATTCTTCTTAGTGAACATTATTTTCCCTTAATACGTACGTACGTTCGCCGTGTTTTTTTCTTTTTTGTCAATAATTCGTCGAATATACACGTTTGGATGCCCATGATATCCGGAGGGTTTCCGTCGAGCTACCAACCGAATTTAAGTTATGTGTGTGCTAGCTTGACGCGAGAGCCCAGCTCACACCCGAATTCACCACGAAAATACGTGGCAATTAATTCCTAAGTATAATAATTAATTGACAATTAATCAGCAATAAATTATTTGAGTTTCCGTTGAGCTACGACCCGAATTTAACTTATGTATGTGCTGACATCCAGCTCACACACATTTTCCCCACGAAAATACGTGGCAATTAATTTGCAATAAATCATTTCAAGGTTTCCGTCGAGCTACGACCTCAATTTAACTTACGTGTGTGCTCACACCCAGCTCACACCCGTTTTCGGCAAAAAATGCGTAGCAATTAATTCAAACTTGTGTCAATTACTTAGCGATTAAATAAGCAATAAATAATTTGAGAGTTTCCGTCGGGATAACACTCGAATTTAAATTATGTGTGTGCTGGCGTCACGTCAAACCAGCTCACTCCCGTTTTCGCCACGAAAATACGTGGCAATTAATTCCAAATTGTGGCAATTATTTAGCAATTAAAAAGCAGTCAATAATTTGACATGTTTCATTCCGGCGAGCTGACATGGCTATCCCAGTTTGATGCACGTGTATAATCATGTATAATTAGCTAATGCAGTTACAACTCATTTGATTTTTTCCCTTCGATAAGTAAGATAAAATAATATCGTTATAAACGACGTAAAGGTTGTTCAAAAAATTGCTCCAGTCGAGAATCGAATCCAGATCACCCGGTACATGGCCAGTTCCTGTAACCACATGAGCTACTGAGACGGTCCACATTACGAGCAACCTTAACGAGACCCAACAGATTGATTGATTGATTGATTGATTTTTTTTGTTTCCGGGCGCGTCAACGGCTTTGGTCATTATTCCCGTAAGTGTAGTTCATGTTTTTCTCGGGAGATAGCGGTGATCTTTCCCCGCTGGATGGCGAGATCCGGCGCCGACCTACCGTCGGCTAGTGGGGCTTCCCCCTAACCTGGACTCTCCCACCAGCCGGGCACCGCTCCAGCCGGGACAAGCTCTAAGCTCCCGACCGGTCTCCCGAAATATGTGGTAGTGTAGTGCATGTTAGTGTAAGTGTGTGTGTAAGGGGGGAGGATAGGACAAGGAAGAGGAAGGAAAGATCGCGCGCGGTCCGTGGCGCGTTTGGTAGGGTACTGCTCCGGCATTCGCCTGGTATTGATCGGAGAAACCACGAAAAACTACCGATCAGAGCAGCCGGCCGCTAGAATTCTCCTCCAGACCTACCTGAAACGGTAGTATCGAAAATCCTGCCGCCGTCAGGACTCGAACCTAGGACCTCCCAGTCAGAGGCGCTGCAACCCAACAGATTCACTATACACTTCACCACCATGTGAATCTTTCTATTGTGACGAGGTGCTGAAATTTATCAAATAACTTTGGCGCACTTTTTTTCAGCAGAATACTGTGCGTCGCTCCGCGTCGCCAGCGGTGGGCCCTTCATAGCGGGCACGGAGGCGCCGGTGGCGGCGGCGGGAATCGAAATCGCGGAGCGCCGACACGCACGCGTCACGCACGCGCGTGGCGCCGCCTCCGCCGGCGCCCGGGGCGGCCGCCTCCGCCGCCTTCGCCGCAGCAGCAGCAGCACCTGCCGCCGCGCGCACGGCACCGCGCCGGCCTTTTACGGCTCCCCGACACGCACCCGCACCCGCTCCCCCCTCGTCGCGCAACGGGCCGAAGGCGCCGAAGAGAATAGGACCTGTCACCACGAAATGCCCATCCTTTTCTGGATAAAGAACCATGTAATAGTTATTTAAATAACAAGGGATTAAAATAGTTTTTTCCACTTCGGTTACATAAAGTCAAACTTTACGAAACAGATCAGTGTCGTAATAAGATTTATTACTATACGAGTACATAATAATCCTTGAATCGTCATTAACAACGAAAAGAATTCCTAATGTTATGTAAACTTTATAACTAATCCATAATCTCCTATTAACTACTGTGAAGATCAGTATGTCAAATTTTGCAGGGCAAGTAGTCAAATTTAAACGAAAATTACATACCCCAAGCATTATTTACAAAGTGGAGAAAGCGTAAGATATTCGTTTTATAACATGTTATTGAAAAACTTGTTTCTTTATGAAACTTGACCTGAGTGCCTCGTTTTGTATTGCAATAAGATGTCTTAATAGACTTATGTCGTAAATAATTATCGCGTGAGAAAAATGTGAAGCCGCGAGCTTATTAGTGTAAGGGACTTAATATTCTGGGTGGATAAAACTTTCTTTATCCCATAAGAGTTTTTGTACTTCTTACTTTCTCGTACACCTACGTGTATACGGAGTAATACACATAGAAGAGACGTTATACACGTAATAGAGAATGTTATGTCAAGCGGCGAAAAAACGATTTCGAGATTTTAACAAAAATATCCTATTGCAAAATTACATCCTCTAAAATGTGTACTCAGTATTCATGTTTGTGGGATCTTGATATCGAAAAACTAATTGACGACAAAACATGTCTTGTGTCGGCCTGTCCGACTGACCGTTTGTCCATCTATCCGTTTGTGGTCAACACTAGCGTCTAAACCGTTCAGCCGGAGCATCAGCGCATAACTCAGAGCATCAGCGACACTAGCAATTCAGCTAGAGCGAATTCACTCGCTGCCTGGAGGAGAATTCTAGCGGCCAGCTGCTCTGATCGGTAGTTTTCCGTGGCTTCTCCGATCAACACCAGGCGAATGCCGGAGCAGTACCCTAACAAATAGGCCACGGACAGCCCGCGACCTTTCCTTCCTCTTCCTGGTCCTATCCTCTCCCCTTACACACACACACACACACACACACACACTTACACTAACATGCACTACACTACCACATATTCCGCGAGACCGGTCGGGAGCTTAGAGCTTGTCCCGACTGGGGCTGTGCCCCGCTGGTGGGAAAGTCCTGGTTAGGGGGAAACCCCACTAGTCGACGGTAGGTCGGCGCCGGATCTTGCTATCCAGCGGGGAAAGATCACCGCCATTTCCCCATGAAAAACATGAACTACACCCACGGGACTAATGACCTAAGCTGTTGACGCGCCCAGAATCACCAACCAAATCTAAATCTCGCGCCTGTTTCTCAGGACCCAGTGGCCGCGAGTTCTAGTACGCTTGTTACCTTGCCCGCGACCCTGTCATGCCTGGTTTACATGGTTGTGTGTGACCACAACTGAAGCACTTTTGGCGAGACCCTGAAGAGGCTACCAGATAAAACTTTGGGTTATTTACAATTGTTGCCACTGGATGCCCGTCCTACGAAGGAGCCGAATTTAGTTCCTCAGATTTAGAAAGAGAATAAACATCAAATTGTAATAAGTAGTGAAGAATATAAACATAATACAATTATGGGTTATTTGATACAAAAATCTCGCAAAACATATTTTCGTGGGAAGACTTGACTGTGACGAGACTGGACACTAAACGTAAAATAGAATGTTAACGGAGGATTGTTCCATAGTAAATGTTAACGCAGGATTGTTAGTAAATGTTAACGGAGGATTGTTCCATAGTAAATGTTAACGCAGGATTGTTAGTAAATGTTAACGGAGGATTGTTCCATAGTAAATGTTAACGCAGGATTGTTAGTAAATGTTAACGGAGGTTTGTTCCATAGTAAATGTTAACGCAGGATTGTTAGTAAATGTTAACGGAGGATTGTTCCATAGTAAATGTTAACGCAGGATTGTTAGTAAATGTTAACGGAGGATTGTTCCATAGTAAATGTTAACGCAGGATTGTTAGTAAATGTTAACGGAGGATTGTTCCATAGTAAATGTTAACGCAGGATTGTTAGTAAATGTTAACGGAGGTTTGTTCCATAGTAAATGTTAACGCAGGATTGTTAGTAAATGTTAACGGAGGATTGTTCCATAGTAAATGTTAACGCAGGATTGTTAGTAAATGTTAACGGAGGATTGTTCCATAGTAAATGTTAACGCAGGATTGTTAGTAAATGTTAACGGAGGATTGATCCATAGTAAATGTTAACGCAGGATTGTTAGTAAATGTTAACGGAGGATTGTTCCATAGTAAATGTTAACGCAGGATTGTTAGTAAATGTTAACGGAGGTTTGTTCCATAGTAAATGTTAACGCAGGATTGTTAGTAAATGTTAACGGAGGATTGTTCCATAGTAAATGTTAACGCAGGATTGTTAGTAAATGTTAACGGAGGATTGTTCCATAGTAAATGTTAACGCAGGATTGTTAGTAAATGTTAACGGAGGATTGTTCCATAGTAAATGTTAACGCAGGATTGTTAGTAAATGTTAACGGAGGATTGTTCCATAGTAAATGTTAACGCAGGATTGTTAGTAAATGTTAACGGAGGATTGTTCCATAGTAAATGTTAACGCAGGATTGTTAGTAAATGTTAACAGAGGATTGTTCCATAGTAAATGTTAACGCAGGATTGTTAGTAAATGTTAACGGAGGATTACTCCAAAGCACAAGCGCTCAACGCTCGCTAAGGGGATGGGAGACACGTTGCATCAATAAAAACGTAACAAATTTAAAAAAAAAAACACTGTTCTCCGCCTCACGCTGCTTCATCTTGCGCATGTACACCCCATTCTGGATTTTAAGGGGAAATGAGTGCGGAGTCAGGGGAAGTTGCCCGTGTCCGTTTGACGTGCCTGATGTAATCGATCCGCCTCAAGGATTTTTTTGTGTTTCCGGGCGCGTCAACTGCTCTGGTCATTAGTCCCGTTAGTGTAGTGCATGCTTTTGTTTCTCGGGAGATGGCGGTGATCTTCCCCCGCTGGATGGCGAGATCCGGCGCCGACCTACCATCGGCTAGTGTGGTTTCCCCCTAACCAGGACTCTCCCACCAGCGGGGCACCGCCCCAGCCGGGACAAGCTCTACGCTCCCGACCGGTCTCCCGGGATATGTGGTAGTGTAGTGCATGTTAGTGTAAGGGGAGAGGATTAATATATTTACTCATTACCAAAATTCGCACTCTAGTTTCCTTAGCATAGGATCCCAATAGGTAATTACATCTCCAAGATAAATGCTCCACCTGCGCGTTCACGCAAGCTGTCGTCCTTTGTTAATGCTTGGTTGTCGTCATCTAGCACTTGACAATAATTTATTGAAGGTCACGAAAACTCCCATTACTAGAACGATTGCATGAAAAAGAGCTATTAATAAATGTTGATTGTGGGCGAAAATTAGGAACGAAGAAGGAAGATTTAAGATATGTTTAATCTCCGATAGTCATCTGACTTGTACAGTAAGACCTAGTTAAGAGAATCGAGTACGTTGAAATGACATTTCTGCGTTTAAATTCATTAAGTAAAGTTACGTCATGAATCATAATAAGAAACAAGGAACACATTATCTTATTATCTAGCTTATATGAACTAAGTATTTTTTAAATTTCCCATAACAGTATGAAAATTCAATAAAAAATTATTTTTTGACTATAATTGTTTTCTTATTTTCGCGGGTTCTTTATGGAGATATCAATAGAAAAAACAAAAAACATGAGAATTTTGAAAGAACCGTTAAAATACAAATTGTCTATAAAAGAATACTCAATAAAACAAGTGATGGAGGTGAAATACCTACGAGTTGTGATGACCAGTGGTGGTAGATCTCTAAATAGAATCGCAGGCTGACTCAGCCACTCAATATGGCATAACCAATATATGAGAAAAGATGCTAAGATCAGAATATATAAGGCAGGCATATACTGTCATAAGTAGCCGAAACGAGAGCACACTCCAAAAATATGTCAAATAATGTCAAATAGGTATCAAAGCTAAGAGTATTAAGAAAAATAATAAATTAAACCCTAAAGGATACAGAAGCAGTATTAACTCAAGACAAACCTGCCAAATATTTAATAGACACATCAGACGGAACTCGGCAATGAAGAAGAAAATAAAATTACCACATAGATTGCAGGAAGATAGACTGGTAAAGGTGGCAAAGAGACAGAAGACCATAAGGGAGGAGAAGAGTGGGACGACAAAGTAAACGATGGAAAGACATTTTGTGAAACAGAGACTGTATAAAAACTAAAATTTTGAAAGTGATAATACTAAGTATCGGTATTCTAAAACAATTCCCATTCTATAAAAATAGCCTAGAATAAAATAAAAAAGGCCACCTCTGATTTCAAATAGGGGATTTCCACTTCAGCTGTGTGTGTAAGTTTAGACCAAAGTATTTGACTGTTAGACAGTAAGGAGTCCATGGTATTGTACTGTTGTTGATTGTAAAGGGGGAAGGAGTGTAGAAGTGCTTTAATGTAGCGCCAAATAAAGAAGAAGACGAAGGGATTTTAGAACGGTCTTCGCCTCCGCCGGCTTTCAGCGAACAGTGCGGCGGGCCGGCAGGCTGGGGACGCAGCGGCGGCGGCGAAGGCGAAGGCGACGGCGCAGGCGGCGGCAGAGGCGAAGGCGAAGGCGAAGGCGAAGGCGAAGGCGCAGGCGGCGGCGGAGGCGGCGGCGGAGGCGGCGGCGGAGGCGGCGGCGGAGGCGGCGGCGGAGGCGGCGGCGGAGGCGGCGGCGGAGGCGGCGGCGGCGGCGGAGGCGGCGGAGGTGGACGGAGGCGGAGGAGGCGGCGGAGGCGGCGGAGTGTGAGGCGACGGCGCAGGCGGCGGCGGAGGCGGAGACGGCGGAAGCAGTTGAGGCGGCGGAGGCGGAGGCGGCGGAGGCGGCGGAGGCGGCGGAGGCGGCGGAGGCGGCGGAGGCGGCGGAGGCGGCGGAGGCGGCGGAGGCGGCGCAGGCGGCGGAGGCGGCGGAGGCGGCGGAGGCGGCGGAGGCGGCGGAGGCGGCGGAGGCGGCGGAGGCGGCGGAGGCGGCGGAGGCGGCGGAGGCGGCGGAGGCGGCCGAGGCGGCGGAGGCGGCGGAGGCGGCGGAGGCGGCGGAGGCGGCGGAGGCGGCGGAGGCGGCGGAGGCGGCGGAGGCGGTGGCGGCGGCGCAGACGGCGGCGGAGGTGGCGGTGGAGGCGGGCGGCGGAGGCGTGGCGGCGGAGGTGGAGGCGGAGGCGGCGGAGGTGGCGGAGGCGGCGGAGGCGGCGGCGGCGGAGGCGGCGGCGGGAGGTGGAGGCGGAGAGGTGGCGGAGGCGGCGGAGGTGGTGGAGGCGGCGGAGGCGGCGGAGGCGGCGGGAGGCGGCGAGGCGGCGGAGGCGGCGGAGGCGGCGGAGGACGGCGGAGGCGGAGGTGGAGGCGGCGGAGGCGGCGGAGGCGGCGGAGGCGGCGGAGGCGGCGGAGGCGGCGGAGGTGGCGGAGGCGGCGGAGGCGGCGGAGGCGGCGGAGGCGGCGGAGGCGGCGGAGGCGGCGGAGGCGGCGGAGGCGGCGGAGGCGGCGGAGGCGGCGGCGAGGCTGAGCAGCCAGCTAGACGGGCCGCCAGCGGGCCGGGGGACTTCTGGCAACTTTCACTGTTTTTCTTCAGTTCTTCCGCCGCTACTGCAGATCTACCGCCGATCAATACGGCGTCCGCGCGCCTTAAATAGACCAGTTGCATCCTCTGCTCACGCGGCGGGCGCCCTGCGAAGGCCTAGTGCTTGTTTTGGGACAGATCCGTTGACCGTTGAGCTTTAAGAACCCTGCAAGCGTGGACTGCGGATTCTCACTATACTTGGGTTTTTCTAACGTGGCCGATGACACTTAATCAGCTATTACGGTTTCATCCAATCTAGAGCTAAAACGTTATCACGGTGTCGACACTGTGGTGACGTTTAAGCTCCCGATTGGGCGAAACCGTAACAGCTGATCAGCTGTCATCAGCCAGGTTACAGAAACCCAAGTATAAACACGGGAATTTTCAGAGACATCCATTCAAGTCAATCACTTGTCCGAATACACTCGCTTAATTTAATGAAATAGATCAACAAACTGGTTTGCTTAGTTCGACATGAAAGTGGAGGGATTAATTTTTTTGCAGAAGAAGAGATGGTTGTGAATGACAGAAGCATAAGAATGCTCATCTCGTCAAAGGCTATGTAATTTTCAGCATTAATCTTAGATTGGACGTGTATCAAGTACTTGGCCAGGAATGCAGGGTTACATTTTTAATTTTTAGTACTTTCTTTTTACATTACTGTTACAAAATATATAGCCAACGTTGGTATTAAACGTTCAAAATGTCAAAGTCCAAGGCACTAGAATGCCATATTTTACTTCATGAATCCCCTTCGAAAAGGAATTTGTTTCTGTCCCAATAGAGTTGTATCGATAAGTTAACCATAATATGACGTTCGAAGTAGCAAAGATCTGAGCATCTTACAGGAAACAGAGTTATGTTGTCCGAGTGCCCGTGATGTATCTAATTTAGCAAGTACGTAATTCATCTATTACATTTGCCCAAAAAAAGCACATGCCAGATATTGTGTAAAAAATTAGAGGTGATTTCATAGTTAGATTTAGCAAACGCATGTACGTGAAGTTCATCTTGACCTTTGTAATATGATAAGAAATTTTGTTAAAATTGAACTGCACAAAAAACTGTAACATATATAATTAAAGGAAATAATTCAATGTTTTGAACAAATATAGGAAGTGAATTTTGTACTTTTTACGAAAGACAGATGGCAGTTGCAATAAAATCTGTTTGTTCTGTTACTATTCTTGTAAATCAATATGAAAGCAGTATGTTATACACACAATTCCATCTAATTTACAATAGAATCATAACAAAATCGACAGGCAATAAAACTAGACCCTCTGAATATCTTGTAAGACTAAATGATTGTAAAATTAATAAAGAATGCACTTAATATTTATAAAACATATGGGAAGGGAACTTCATTTTTAGTGGTCGTGACAAACTGTCTTACTTGGGATGCTCTGTTTATACAAAAGGTATGGTAACTAGTATTTCCCACAACATTTTGCAAATTAACTGTTTGTATTACATTACGAAACAAATTTTCATTTCCAATAATTTAGTTGTTGGAAATGGGTGAAAATATTTAGCTTTTACAATCATTGAATATTTACAGGTTTTACTGAAAATAGATTCTACGCTTGTTTGTAAATGTTGCTCCATTCGAGCAACATTTTCAAGAAAAGTAGCTATTTAAGAGAAACCATTTTAAAAAAGGCTTGTCACTAGTCCAAAGTCACAGTCATGGGCAATTCACATCACAAATGGGAGATCTTTTGGCGCTGATAGGTTACAGGAAAGTCCAATTTTTATTATTTTTCCTTAGCCCACAGGTTCCATGTACAAGTTAAGAAACTTCAAAGGGTTATCGGTGTTTCTTACAAGGCTATCCCTCGTCCCATTTAGATAGCGAACGTTCGCATCCAGCCAACATTTCCTGTTGTAGTCAAAAGTGCGCATAAAAAAATGAGAAAACTCAAAAGAGAGAAATTGCAAAACTACAACTGAAGTCACCTTGATCGTAGAAGGGAAAGATCCTGCGTTTGGTTTGAACAAAGGTTTTCGACCAAAGTTCCGCATCACAAACAAAATACTGAGAATTACAACGGGCACAATCTATGAAGTTTATCTGGGATTAATACGTAATGTGGATATTTATTTAACAACTCGCATGACAACATAAGCTCTCATCAGCTTTAAATGCATATCCAGATTGTCTCAGAATAACTTTTACAAAGTTCTAGGACATGTTTAGAGGTCTAAAACGATCCCTTTTTTGCCAACAAACTCGTAGTTGGTAATTTCATATAACATAGTTACGTATGTGTTATTAACCCCTCGTTAGTAGGCATTTCAGAATGCACTTGAGATCAGGAAGCGCACGAAATCTTCTTGAGTGCGTCAGGGAGAGAGAGAGAGAGAGATGTGCAGTACACCAGTTCACTATATGTTGCCAAAGAATCAGGGGCAAATATCACATTTGTAACTAAGTTATATGAAATTTTTTATATGTTCATTGAAAATAGTCGTCATTTTCGACTCCTCAACATGGTCTAGAAGCGTATAATACTTATTCTGGGACAACCTACAGTAGCCTAAAATTAAATTTCTAAGTACCCCAGTGAAAGTAGAGGAAATAAGTGGATCTCCAAACGTTTGCCACGTGCCGAGTCTTGCTGGTGGTGGCCAGTTACCCCCTCTCCCTCCTTCAACGCCCCGCGAGAGCACACAGTGCGCGCTCGTAGTTTGCCATCAAAGACGCGTTTGCCGCAGGTTTATCGCACCCGCGCCAAATATTTGTGCACAACGCGGCAACACCGCAGCGGGCGAGCAGGGTGGACGGAGCGCGCGCGGCGATGACGCTGCGGAGGCAGGGGAGGGGATGGAGGGGGTGGGGGAGGGGAGGGATGAAGCGTACGGCGTTAAAGACGAAGGGAGACGGATGGAAAATAGGGAAAAAAAGAAAAGGTAAGGTACAGTGGAAAAGGGAAGAAGAGGGACAAGTAAAAAATGTCAGTGTGTAAGGAGAATACAGAGAAGGTTGCAAAAAGACGAGTGATGGAAGTATACAAGAAAAAAAGAGGGGTGGGGATGTGAAAGGGGAAACAGTATAAGATAGCAAGAGGAGAATAATGAAAGAGAACAGAGACGGGAGCGAGGGGGAAAGAAGTAGGGAGGTGAAAGAAGGAGAACGACACTGGATAGATGAAAGGAAGAACTTGTAGAGAGTACGTATCGATCATAGGGAAAGATCACACGAAAAGAGCGCACAGGAAGAGCACGGATAGAAAGATGGATGGAGAAGGAAAGAAGGGTAAAGATGGAAAGATGGGCGGATGGAAGGAGGAAAGATGGAAGGAGGGATAAAAATGGAAAGGAAAATGTTACTGGAAAGAGGGATGTAAAGAAATGGGAATGAAGAAAGGAATAAAGAGGGGAAGGAAAAAAAATGGTGAGAGCGAACGGAACAATAAAGTAAGAAGGGAAAAGAAGTAAGAAGAAGTAAAGTAAGAAGAAACAAAGAAGTAAAAGGGAACAGAAAAATTGGGGGACGCAGATATCAGAAGTCCTGGAGAAATACTTATTAATTATGGTATTGCAAGAAAAACAACATACAAACTATTGTAAAATAAGCTCAGTTTATCAATCTACGGTAATATACTGTAGCTCCGACCAATAAACATAACAGCTTTTGGTGTGGTGATGCTCCTTTCTATTCCAGTCAGTGAACTACCATTTAGTTACTCTCATCAACTACAATTCCTTGATATATCACATTGACGTGCCACACGAAACCCATCGCATAAGATGATACATGATCACATCGCATAAGTTGATACATCACAACATAAACTTAAGCTGAAAATGGCCAAAAATGTTACTTTAGAATTGACACTTGACTTTCTCTTTGCCATAAGCTCTCTACGGCATTAAAACAGCATAAAAATTATGTATGATACACTGCGCGTTGGAAAACCCCTAAAATTGATTGATTGATTGATTTTTTCATGTTTCCGGACGCTTCAACTGCTCTGGTCGTTAATCCTGTTAGCCTAGTGCATGTTTTTTCTCGGGAGATGGCGGTGAGTTTACATCGCGAGATTCGGCACCGACCTACCGTCGGCTAGTGGGGTTTCCCCCTAACCAGGACTCTCCCACCAGCGGGGCACCGCCCCAGCCGGGACAAGCTCTAAAGTCCCGACCGGTCTCCCGGAATATGTGGTAGTGTAGTGCATGTTAATGTAAGTGTGTGTTTAAGGGGAGAGGATAGGACAAGGAAGAGGAAGAAAAGTCAAGGCCCGTTTGATAGAGTACTGCTCCGGCATTCGCCTGGTGTTTTATCGGAGAAACCACGGAAAACTACCGATCAGAGCAGCCGGCCGCTAGAATTCTCCTCCAGACAGCGACTGAATTCGACCTAAGTGACAAGCTAGTGTCGAAAATCCTGCCGCCGTCAGGACTCGAACCTAGGACCTCCCGGTCAGAGGCGCTGCAGTGACATCAGTTGACGCACTGAGCTACCGCTCCTGATGAAAACCCCTAAAAGGAAATACCGACAAAAAGCGAACGATATCTAATCCACTAAATTAATTCTAATTTAATTTAAAAACTAATATTTCAGAGAGAGTCCTTTTGACTCATCATTTTAGTAAATTATTCGTATTAATTGTCTAGCTAAGGAATGTTCGTAGGCAATCCGACGAGAAGTTAGGTAACGAATAATTTAAGTACCCCGAAGTGGCCACTTTAACTGGGAAAATTAGTATATATTGTGGGATCTTTGAAGGCTAGTTAGAATAATAATGCTTTAGAAACACCGTTAACGGTACGCATGTAGAGTCGAGAACTTCACTGAGCAGCATAGACAATCGTCGAATAGCATATTGTCAAGACGTGATATTTTACCTTAGATTTATTTCGCTTAGATTTTCGTTGCTTTAGGACACAGCCTGTGTAAATAGATTTTATGAATAGTCGGTTTTCCTCCAAAGTCGACCTGTGGGTTGCGTGATGTGGGTTGTATCTGTAAGATTTCAGTCGCCTGCGTCGAATGTCAAATTCCAGCTCACAGGTCCTAAGGAGAAGATCTATGTATGTCTTCCTCTTTCTAGCAAACAGTTTGGGGATCTCAAAGCTCCCATGACTATCCGAATGGCTTGATTTTTAACGTCCCACATTGGAATGATCTAGATTTCCAAAGTCTTGTATTGCAAACTCACTTCCTTTCATGACCCATGGTGACGTGCAGCAGTGATTGGCTCACTCAAGACAAATTCATCAGAGGCAATTTTAATAATCACCAAGTCAAATTTCCAAAACAGCTGAGATGGTTCATTGGAGCTATGCATTTGCCCCTGCAGCCTCTTTGACCGAGGTGCCCCAAGAGTTCGAATCCCGACAGTGGTAAATTTTCCACACTAGCTCGATAGGTCGAATTCATTCACTGCTTATATGAGGATTGTAGAGGCTAGCTGTTGTGATGGGTACTTTTCAGTGGTTTTTCGAATCAAATCCAGGTGAATTCCGAAGCAGTGCCTTAACAGACGGACCGCGCGCAAACTTCCTTTTCTCTTTCTTGTTCTCTCGTGGAGGGCTGCGGCGTATCTCACATTCAAGTACGGGATATAACATGCACAGTACTTAGGGTATTAATGACCATAGTAGACTTTCCGGAAAAAAATAAAACAAAATTACCAATGACATTCCTTTGGTTGTAAAAAATATAAGATGCAAAATAGAAGACGCAAAATATATGTCTATTTTAATTTAATAAGAAAAAAAGCATGAGTTGATTGTGCGAAAAATACCAGACGTCTAAAAGAGACATCGGTAATGTGGACGGTCTCCTTGCGCCGAGTAAATACAACCCGTTGAACACGTATGCTTGCCGAAAAACTGACAGCACCTGCGAAAGGAGTGGAGTGGTGTGAGGGTTCAAAATGAGCTACGAAATATTAGGTCTCGCCATCATGCGATATCCCCGGCAATATAAGTCTCAGGTCGAGCTCTCTTGTGTCACTATGGTGGTGTAAGCAGAAACACTGGCTCACAACATGGTCGAAAGCATCACACAATATCCACAAGGCAGAGCAATACACAGAATATTAAAATTTTCAACACAGAAAAGAAATAGAATATCATTAACAGAACAATAAACTACAATTACACGTCTTCAAGACTAATAATAATAATAATAATAATAATAATAATAATAATAATAATAATAATAATAATAATAATAATAATAGTAATAATAATAATAATAATAAATAAATTACAAGAATTGTACTAAGCATGTAAACAAACTTTCAGAACTATTAGGGAAAAATAAACTTGTGCATAAAAGTTCAGTTCCCTGCTGCATAGAAACTAGTCATATCAAGGAAAAGAATAAAGACATTTTCCAAGTAATTTGCTTATCTGTATCTTGTCCAACAAGATTACAAATCTATTCACACTCACTCATTTTATATTGTTTTAAATGTTTTAATTTTAGATAAACGTGCAAAACGGTAGAGGTTCTTCCTCTTATTTGGTTTTTATTATTTTTTCCGTGCTAGTATTTAACTTTTAGTACCTACAACCCAAGTTTTACTGCCCAGTCTGGAATCACTTATTTTCTGACTTCAAATTATTTCAACTGATGCCAAGTAAATATTTCCGTACTACTCTGAAGCATGATTTCACAATTGCTAGAGACCGAATCATTTTAAATCGTGCCAACTCGAACTTAGAAATCCAAGATCAAACATGACGCGCCGAAACCTCTAAGACATATCTGTCAGAACAGAACAGCACATGCTTCCGTCTGACCATCGAGGAGCATTTCATATCGCTTATGACATTCGGCGAACACACGTGTCTCGCAAGAGTTCATTTTATTTCTTTGGCATTACCTTTTAAGTGCTCAAATTATATCGTGCCAATATTGCAGTGGCCGTGTGCGTTACGTGTATGTGATCGTTACGTGTGTTTTTGGTCGGAGATGTAATGTTTCAAAAGATCAACATAAATTGTCGCAAAATAGGCAAGTACTTTCTTTTTTATTTTGTAACTTAAGAAAAATAAAAGTGTCATTCAAGGTGAAAATTTAGTAATTATTTTGGATAAGGCAAATATTCCGAAAAGATTCTTTTGTAATTGTATAAAGAGACTTTATTTTCATTGGATTTTGAAAAGAAGGCAAAATATTGCTTTTTTTGTTCTGATGTGAAGAAACTTGAAAATAATCTGAACAAATGAACATGCTTATGCAATCACCAAGATCTACATTTCGGTATTCGTATTAATGGAAAGATGGATGAATACAGAGAATCAAGAAGGCACCATTTTGAAGAATGAGTAACCTAAGGAAGAGAGCAACCGAAAAGGAAAAGAGATGTGAAAAGGCCGAAGAAGAGATGGTGTTGGAAGTGCAAAATGAAGACGGAACAGCCACTCGTACGTTACTCTTGAAAAAGAAGAAGACGAAGAAGAGAAAGAAGTAACAAAGGGAGAAGAAGAAAAGGAATAAACGAAGAACAAGAGGAGTAAAAAAGGAAGGAAAATTAAAGGCGAAGAAGAACACCATTTCGCAGCCACATTATACTCCTCACCACCATCGCAGCCACCGTCACCTCCAATGGTGCAACCCCCCACTACCCCCTCCCGGCTGCCGCCTCCAATTACCGCGCAACGACGCGAAAACGTCGCCGGGAGGCCGCAACAGCCCCCTCCCCTTCCACCTCCCCCGCCCACCCCACCCCACGCAGTCTCTCGTCTCAACGAGCCGCTCGCCTCCCGCGCCCACAAACGACCGCTCGGAGACTCCGCTCCCAACGAAGCGGCAGCGAAGCGAAGGCAAAGGGCGAAAGAGACGTTGGAACAAAGGTTAAACCAACGCTAAGATCCAAGATTAGTGTAATACTAGTGGCCTAAACAGTAAAAATGCAACTGAAGATTACCAGACTTTTTTTAAAAAAAGGAGCTCTACACTGCTCACGAACAAGAAATACCGTATTTCACCGCAGCCTCTTGGTTAATGATCCCTCCCATCTCGATCAGGTATTTCGTCCAGTTTCCCTGACCAATTGAGCAAATGCTGAGATGGCTCATTGTTTTAATTTAGAACATAAATGAACTTCATTATCTGTGCACGTCTTCTAGAATTCAGTGAGAAATACAGTCATTCAAATTATCGGTCTCCATGTTGTCGCGGGAGGAAGTATTATTCGTTTACGAAGGACACGATGAGGGATAAGAGCCCAAATTTATTGCTGATTGATTCTTGAAAATAGATTTTATTACATCGGAGCGAATATTTTGTTAACAATCCTTCGAAAACCGCTCATTTTCTTTCTGTATTCAAAATTCAAGTAGTATTTGGTTTAGGGTAGGGATCACAGAATTTTGTAAACGTGCATAGAATTCACTTCTCCCCATAGCACGTCACACAGTTTTTAACTGTTTTGACATAAAATAAATAAAAATTTTATTCTCCTATAATAACGAAATAAATTAAATATTTTAACAGCGTCTGTGCTGACCTGGATGGCAGAGGTGACTAAGAACGTGTACCGACTCAGCGCTCAGCAAAGGATCGTGGGTTCTACTTCAGTCTTGGACAGGTTGTTTGTCCCTCGTCTCTCATGCATGTTGCGGAGGACATCGGGTTGTGCTGACCCTAGTTCAGAGGAGACCACATGTGTGTTGGTGTGGAGTGCAAGGTCCAAAATGCATCCCATCGGGTCGTAAAGGATAACCGTATGTAGGCTGGATAAAATTCCTAGAAAGAACAACGGTATATGTCTTCACGAATACTGCCGTAGCATAGTATAGTATACATTCTTGTTATCTTTAGATAGCAAGAATATAGAAAAAAGTTCCTGTTCCGAAAGATAACACGTGAATAGTAAATATTTAATGGTAGGCGGCCTCTTTCTTGTACCCGTGCTGTCACATGACGTCATTGTGAAGTAAACAGTGTTGCACTGAGTATAAGAAAAAAATCAATCGGTACGCGCAGTATGAGAAGTGGAATGAAAAAATCAAATATTTGTCTCGTTTAGTAAATTGTTTCATTATTTTCAGTTTTCCCGATTTCCTGAGTTCGAAACAAAATCATGGGAACCTCTAACATGACCGGAGAGCTTTTTTACATTTCTGCGCGCGTTGCTGCGTGCGTAAATCTAATCCAACATGCAGTTCATAATCAGTTTTCTCTATCAACTGTTGACAACCTTTGGAGCGGTTATTTGTCCAAAATTAAAATTATGACAAAATACATTATCAATGTTCAAAAACACAGTGGTAAACAATTGGTTTTATAAATACTTACCAAAAAATAATTGTGCCGTAGGTCGAGGGTGAACGAGCAGTTCCACTTCTTCCACACTCGGAACTTATGACACTGATGTATTTTAACTGAATGTCGAGTGTTACAATCGAATTACTTTCACTATCAATATTTTAAATATCAGCTAGACGTAAGCAAAGACTGCTCAACGCCGAGCGATATCCAGTGAAACTTAAATGTAAGCGTTGCGTTCAGCCCTCGGCCTAAGGCGGGTTAAACTAAAAGTAAAATCATAGAGTTCGTGGACTTTCACAGATACGTTTTATGTTCATGTTCACAAGCGAATCCATTTTTAACATTCCTAATTATCAAAACACATGCAGTAAGTTTTCCTTTAACATTACCTTCGTTTGCGTTTTATTCTCATTGAGCATTTACTATTGTTAATTTTTACATAAAATAACTTTTTACTTAAACATTAATTTTCACAGAAAAGGATGTTGAATTTCTAATTCACGCGACCCATTAGCTACAAGGGAACTATTTTCTTTCTTCCAAGGCGAACTAGTAGTCAATTGAACTAAGCAATTCCATTTTTCAATTAAGATATTACTCCCAATTATTTACAGAATAGTTCATTGAGGAAAAAATAAACATGTAAAAATCATTTAGTAAAAATGAAATTCAAAACTCAACTGCAAAATAATTAAACCTTGAAATTCTGATGCCAATGGAGGAAATTTATTTCTATTTTATAACCAGCTGTTTAATATCAATAGCATGTAATCAGTTATGATGGTGCTGCAGATCTTATTAATATACAATTAATAAGCAAATGCATGTCAATTTTTGTAAATTTTTATCCATCACAAATGGAATGCTGTTAACGATCATGACAATTTTATGAAGTATTTCACAGGTATTTGTTTTTATTAAATTTTAAAGGGAGGAAAGTCATTCATAAACAGAATCAACTGTAATAAATTATGTTAAAAAAATCTACGCACTTTCCAGTTTGCAAATAATGAAACTTCCATTAATTGTAAACCCATCAATCTTTTGTTCCAAATATCCATTAATTAAAAATGCTCGTCACATTGAACTGCCAATCTGATACATTTTTTTGCACAATTCTGTCACTAAAATATTTCGCAAAGAAAATATAACAATCCTGTGATAAAAGTGCCACGCCAGCGGTCTGAAGCGAGTCCACGCGGAATTGTCATGACAGGAAATGAATCTTCGTCTCGCCAGGCACACTTCAAGGAAGGGCGTCCCGCTCCACAGTGTGCTATCGTGCCCGTCTTTATTAAGTCTCATTTTTTTAAGCTCCCGATTTTTTTTCCTTTTTTTGCCCCAAGCGCAATTCCAGCTTATGTCTCAGCTTCTTTCATTGGGACTCATTTTGAAGATTTTTCATCAAGTAAATTAATTTGTCAAAAGTCGTCGCACAGGAAATGGAAGGAATTTTTAGACGCCTCGTCATGTGAAGTCTGTCCTACATTTTTGTAGGTCACCAGAAGCTCCAGATTTCCTCTGCTTTTCGACAAAAACGTTTTCGAAGAAGCTCTCTTTCAGATGTAGAAAAAGAAACAAAGTATTTTCAAAGCATTTCCCTTTTTCAGTGGAATATCATATTCTTTGGAAATGTAGTTGTAAAATACCGCATACACATAAATTCGTATGATATCCGCCAGTCTGTGCATTGTATTTTGTTAAATTGTGGTTTCCCTTCCAAAAGCATTTAGTAGTTCATTATTCTATTAAAGTTTGAGTTCACCCAAATAGCAGCACTATGGGCAGTGTAGCTCTAAATGTGTGGTTCTACGGTGCTAATTCCAAAGACAACGTAGTTTCGACACTAGCTAGAAAGCTAGAGCAATTCTGGAGGAGAATTTTTATTTTTTAATACATCCACAAATTTCCAAGAATTTGTGAATTTATTAAAAACACCTAAAAATTAAAACCAGAAAAGATACTCAAGTAAACTTCTACAAGATAATGGCAGTACCAGCACTTCTCTATGGCTCAGAATCATGGGTACCTCGCAAGAAAGATATGTCAAGAGTACTGGTAGCTGAGATGAGCTTCCTGAGATCTGTCAAATGCTGCACTACACTCGATAGAATAAGAAATACTGACATACGAAGTGAACTCACTATCTTCCCGCTAACCACTCTTATAAAAGAAAACAAAACGAAATGGAAGGAACACAGAAAGAATGACCGACGGAAGATTCCCAAGAGAAGTAATGAAATACAGTCCCCGAGGAAGAAGAGAACCAGGTCGCCCAAAAAGAAGATGGACTGAGAGGCTGGAACATGGATCTCCCTAATCACTGAAGGCAGAAGAAGAAGAATTTGTGTGGACATCTGCTCTGATCGGTAGTTTTCCGAAACTTCTCCGATAAATACCAAATGAAAATATCGGAGCAGTACCATAACAAAGAGCCACAGACAGCGCGCAATTTTGCATACCATTACTTTTCTATACTTTCCCTTACACACACACACAAGCACTACACTACCACATAGTCAGGAAACCAGACGGGAGTTTAGAGCTTCAACCGGCTGAGGCGGTACCTAACTGGGGGAGATACCGGGACGGGAAAAGCCCACGCAAGTCGACGTGTACGCCGGCGCTGGATCTCGTCCTCCACCGGTTGATGAACACAGCATTCAGGGATAAAACATTCACTACACCTACGGGACTAATGATGAGATCTGATGACGTGCCCGGCAACATGGATCAATGAACCCACCAATGTCCCCCAGCTCCCATCAGTTACCCAGTGTCCCTCAGTCGTCTTTTGATCTTCAGAGAAACCAAGCGGACCGCTCCATCTGAATCAAGTCCAAAGCACTGGGAGAGGTGGCTCAGTGCCTCAACTGTTGACACTGATGTGCCTCTGACCGGGAGGTCCTAGGTTCGAGTCCCGATGGCGGCAGGATTTTCAACACTAGGTTGTCACCTAGGTCGAATTCAGTCCCTGTCTGGAGGCGAATTCTAGCGGCCGGCTACTCAGATTGGTAGTTTTCCGTGGTTTCCCCGATCAATACCCTAACAAATGGGTCACGGACCGCGCGCACTATTTCCTTCCTCTTCCTTGTCCTATCCTCTCCCCTTACACACACACACACACACACACACACACACACACACACACTAACATGCTCTGCACTACCACACATGCCGGGAGACCGGTCGGGGACATAGAACGTGTCCCGGCAGGGGCGGTTCCCCGGTGTTGGGAGATACCTGTGTGGGGTATATACTCCGCTAGCTGACGGTAGGTCGGCGCCGGATTTCGCCATCCAGTGGGGGAAGATGACCGCCATTTCGCGAAGAAAAACATGCAATACACTTACGGAACGACCACGGTAGTTGACGAGACAGGAATCACTAACAACGAACCAACCAACTGGTGCATGTCTGTTGAAAGCTGGGGCGGTGACCCGCTGGTGGGAGACTCCTGGTTAGGGTAAATCCCCCTAGCGTAGGTCGGCGTCGGATCTCGCCATCCAGAGGGGCAAGATCGCCGCCACCTATCGAGGAAAAAGCATCACTATACTTAAGGGACTAGCTGTAGTTGACACGCCCGGAATCACAACCGACCGACAGACCCACCGACCGACAGACCCACCGACAGACAGACCCACCGACAGACAGACCCACCGACAGACAGACCCACCGACAGACAGACCCACCGACCGGCAGACCCACCGACCGGCAGACCCACCGTACGACAGACCCACCGTACGACAGACCCACCTACCGACAGACCCACCTACCGACAGACCCACCTACCGACAGACCCACCGACCGACAGACTCACCGACCGACAGTACCCACCGACCGACAGACTCACCGACCGACAGACTCACCGACCGACAGACCCACCGACCGGCAGCCCCCACCGACCCACCGACCCACCGACCGACCGACCCACCAAGCAACCAAGCAACCAACCAATCGAGTCCAACGCAGACCTCCCCACACGAGAGCAGGCCGCATCCACCTGCCTGCGATCAGCGGCGCGCGAACGCCTTCATGACGCGTTTCGTTCGCCCGGAACTTTATATATATTTTGTCGCGCGCGACACATAGCACGCGTTCAATATTTCACGGCCCCGGGCATTATTTATGCGCCTGTTAAGTGCGACGGGCAGCGCGGCGCCGAGCAGGAGAGCGGGCGAACATTTATAAAATAATAAGCTAATCACATTAATGCGAATTTATGTCGCGGACGGCGCCTGTTCAAGCCTTCGTACAACTGTTGCTGCTCTCATATTTCAGGGCCAACAGACATCGCCGGCGCCGAGGAATGTTGTCGCGCAGCATATTGTACCCGCGCGGCGCCGCCATGTTGCCTCCCCTCCCACCCTCCCTCCCCGACCCCGTTTCCTCGCTCTCACTTCCCCTCTCCACCCGTTCTCTTTCTGCTCCCCGTCCTCTCTGTCCTTCCCTTCCAACTCCTCTGACCAGGAGCGCTAGCTCAGTGCATCAACTGATGTCACTACAGCGCCTCTGACAGGGAGGTCCTAGGTTCGAGTCCTAGTACCCTAACAAACGGGCCACGGACCTCGCGCGATATTTCCTTCCTCTTTCTTCTCCTATCCTCTCCCCACACACACACACTTACACTAACATGCACTACACTACCACATATTCCGGGAGACCGGTCGGGAGCTTAGAGCTTGTCCCATCTGGGGCGGTGCCCCGCTGGTGGAAAAGTCCTGGTTAGGGGGGAACCTCACTAGCCGACGGTAGGTCGGCGCCGGATCTCACCATCCAGCGGGGAAAGATCACCGCCATCTCCCGAGAAAAAAGTGCACTACACTTACGGGAATAATGACCAAAGCGGTTGACGCGCCCGGAAACACGAAAAAATCAATCAATCATACCAACTCCTGATACGCCGCCTTCTACTTCTACCGGGAGAGGTGGCTCAGGGCATCAACTGATGTCACTGTAGTGCCTCTGACCGCAAGGTCCTAGCGTTCCACACCTGACTGTGGCAGGATAACGGTGCAGTTTACATTTGCTTCAATTATTTAATAGACTTTGTCACAGATAAAGTTCATTATTCTATGGACCACATTTAAATTGTCACACGGCATTGCAAAATACATGGTACCTTTCCCGATGCGGTCCGGGAGAGATGGCTCAGTGCATCAACTGATGTCACCGCAGTCCATCTGACCGGGAGGTTCTGGGTTCGAGTCCAGACGGTCGCAGGATTTTCGACACTACCAGGCGAATGCCGGAGAAGTTCCCACACTAACGGGCCAAGAACCGCGCGCGATCTTTCCTTCCAGTTCTTTGTCCTATCCTCATTCGTTACTTACACTCACTTACACTTACGTGCACCACACTACCACACATGTAGGGAGACCAGTCAGGGGCTTAGAGCTTGTTTCGGGTAGGACGTTGCCCCATTGTGGGAAACACCTACTTGAAGAAAACCTGCTAGCAGACCTGTAGGACGGTGCCGGATCTCACCATTCAGCGAAGGAAGATCGTCTGCTCATCCCCCAATAAAACATGCAGTATACTTACGGGACTAATGGACTTATCAGCTGACGCGCCCGGATACAATCTATCAATCAATCAACGACCCGACGCCTCCTGCCCCCTCGCTCCCAAATTCCCGTCCCATCCACCTCCTTGTTTCTTCCCGCTCTACCGCCCCTCCCGGGTCTAGCCACACACACACACACACACACACACACACACACACACACTTCCTTTCAATCCCATTGGCTCTATGATAGTGGTACATGGTAGGATTTGCCTCTAAAAGTTTCCAGTAAGTGTTTAAACGCCAACTGTTTTGCATTAAAAGGCTTGTAAATCTTTTCATACTGAAGCAAAGATTTACTTTTCTTTGATGACACTGGTCGACAAAATTTAACTTTTTGTCTGTTAAATGAAATATAAGGGCTGTTTTGTATGAAAAGTGGTGCTCTGATTTCATATTTGTAGAGCATTTATTTTTAACGGGCATGAACAATTAAATAGTACACACCGTTGTTAAGTTATTGATTTTCTTTACTTTACTTAATATAATTATCTCAATCAAAATGCAATTTTGAACGTTTTTTTACTGTATTTTGTTTGCGTATACCCTTTCTTAGTGCCCATCAATAGTCTGCAAGCATATTTAGATTCCATTTTCCCTTGTAACATTTTTCCATTGTTGCAATGTCTTGGTGGAATCGCTCCCCATTTTGTCGCTCACAGCACCGAGATTTTCAGGAAAGAAGTCTAAGTGTGAATCCAGAAAATGTATATTAAGGAACACGTTACATCTCTGAGCTTTATCATTGTAAAGAAGTTCAAACACTAGTCCTTTATATGAATCAGCTTTTCTGTTACCAAGAAACTCCGTTAGAACCTTTTGAAGAGACATACGTGCACCCTTTTCAACACTATTCAAACTTGCCTCAAAGTCATAATCCTTTATAACCTCCTTCCTTTGTGATCCTGCAAATATACTCCCTTTATTTCCGCCAAATATATCCTCAGGTATTTGTTTTTTTCAAATAGGGGAAGCCTGGCCTTCTTTTGTTCATCAACTTCACAAACTTTTGCATCAATCTGAGTTTGATTTGCAAGGAGGAAGATGTGAGTGTGCAGCATTAAAAGGGATTACGAAGTTACATTTTTGTCCAGGAATCAGACGTCGTTGAGGTCAGTGCTTCTTCACAAATTGAAATTATTGAAGGCATTGTCATTGTCAACAATATTATTTATTATAGAAATAGCAGCTTTCGATGGCTTAGCCATCATCATCAGTTTTCTTGTACCAGAAAACTGATGATGATGGCTAAGCCATCGAAAGCTGCTATTTCTATAATAAATAATATTGTTGACAATGACAATGCCTTCAATTATGTGAATGTCAACTACAACTCACCACTGAATCAAGCTTCTTCACAAAATGATTGTTGCGATGTCTGCTATCCCATTCGCATACAAAACAGCAAAATTAAGAATATTCTTTTTGGACATCTAAAAAAGTTCGATAACATTTATTTATTTACGTCAAAAAACAGTTAAAAACTGCGTATGACGGGCTATGGGGAAAAGTGAATTGTGTGCACATTTTCAAAATTCTGTGATCCCTACACTAAATCATATACTAATTAAGTTTTGAATTTTGAAAGGGAGAAAAAAAACAAAAAAAACTCCCATGTAATAAAATCGATTTTCAAGGATAAATAAGCAATAAATTTTGGCTCTTATTACTTCCTGCCGCGACAACGTGGAAACGATAATTTGAATAATTGTATTTCCCACTGAATTCTAGCAGACGTGCACAGAAAATGAAGTTACATTTATGTCCAGAAGCAAAACAAGGGACCATCTCAGCATTTGCTCAAATGAATCAGGGAAACTGGACGAAAAACCTGATCGAGATGGGGGTCATTGACCCGGAAGCTGTGTTACAATAGTTGTTACAGGTTGTTTATACTCATTTATACAGTCCAAATGGTAATTAATGCATTATGTATCATTGTTAAAATTAATGTTACTTTTCTTGTGATGCTCAACATTCAAATCGCCGTGTACATTTCACGTTATTAAATTGTCTTCTTGATCTTGCTTGTGGTTCCAGCAGCTTTGGTAATGCAGAAGTAACAGATCGTGGTGAGTCTTTTGGTATCCTCCATACCACGGTAATTTCAAATGGCATATTCGCGAATTTCCGTTAAGCCAACAACTAAGTTGTGACACTTAAGACGCACAGCAAATATGAGGGCCCACGATTTGTCCTAATCACCGATTTGACTCCAATTCATATGCCTTTCTCATTAAGTGAGTAATATTCCGTATTTGGCTCTTCAAAGTTACCTCACCACACAAATAACAGAAATTGTATGGATGGTCTACACACTGCCGCGGGATTGCAAGGAATTTGTTCCTACAAAAATTAACACTAGAACGCAACGAATGATGGATGATATAGTCGTGTATATACAGAAATACTAAGACCTTTCTCGCTCGACACGCAGGGTGCAACTAACATGTAGTGACCTACGCACACAACGCACAGAGTCGATGAGTCGTTTACGTGTGTCACTGCAATTCACTTCGCATTGCCACAAGTTGGTCAACTAATTTGATTGGTCTGGCATCTATTTCATGTCGTGAATGGAATCTACAATATCATACATTGTTGACGGCCATCGTCTTCTAATAAATCTGCAATCAACTGTGTTTTAGCATTAACGTGGCAATCTGCGAGATATATACACGTAGTAAGTGCTATTACACGAAAACTGAGCCCGGTGGACAATTATTGTGGTTATATTCGGCTTTAGCGTAGCAGCTACAGTTAGCCATTTAACAAAATTACTGTCGACCAGCATGACCTTAATATTTCTCCCAAAGCAATTCCCTTTCGAATGTCATCGGTCCGAAATATTTCAAAATGTTCTCCTTCAGAAAAAAACACTCCACCGAAAATTGAAATTGCTGTGAACGAAAGTTTATTTTTAATTAAATCATTTGGTTTGAATGTGGTACTCGAATTAAAATGAAACCACAAAAATCTGCACATATTTGCTGTAACGTTTCTCATCCTATGTGTTTTAATTTGATAAATCCTTCCTCCCTCTAGTAGGTTCTGTAGCAAGTGTAGAATGTTTAAGTGCTTTCATATTTTCGGGATTCAAAGATGCAGGGGCTCTCATTCATGTAAATGTCATGCAATTCCCATGTTATCGTAAGGCAGTTTTTTGACCCTAATCTGGGAGAATATGAAGTGAAACAACTATTTTCACCAACTCAGAAGTGAAGGTTTATCTTCGAAAATTTAGAGTTTTTCCTTTCTCATATACTACGAAGAAAAGAAAAACATTCTAATGCAGGGAAAAGTGTGAATTCTCCGACAGAAAAACTCGTTTAATGGGCTCCTGATATCGACTTTTTTCTTAATTTTGTTACAGTCCTGCCGCTTGGAGAAAAATGAAGGATAATCCTGGAAATGTAGAATTTAATGAGGGAGCTTGAAAAGCATATTTTGGCCTCCATGAAGATTTATCTACGAGCGACAAAAAATATAAAATCCTGGAAGTCGATAGACCCGATACGGCTGGAATTTCCCAAGCAGATTATTCTCCTTTAATAAGAATGTATAATGTATCGTATTTATAAAAGAAATATTTGAATTTTCTTTGCCAGAATATGGAAAAACAGACTTCTGGCACCAAATGGAATACTGCAATCGTTTGGGAATATCTTGCATACGCTACGAATATACTTACAATAACGAAAGTTTTAAGATAATTTTAAAAATAATTAGTAGAGCTATAATCGCACATACTTTCTCGTATATCTGTATTGGTCACCCAATATTATACTAGTATAGAAACCTACAAAATGGATCCAACCAGCAATTTTATTGCTGCGTCAGTATTCAAACTCAGGTCCATAGAATCAATTCTCCAGGTACATTAATGATACACTGCCAGTCGCACTCCTTCACCTTAATTTTTCTGACGCTGAAAAAATAGTGACTTCTCGCATTATTACTAACTTAGGCAAAATTTTCGAAAATTCAGAGAGCACCATCTTTTAAGCTTTCTTTGTTAAATCCGTGAAGAAAATGTCAAGAAAAAAGGTCGCCCCGTTTTTTACTTTTTTTAATTCATTATCTTCAATCAGAAATTATGCGAAAAATTACTCTTTAAAAAAATTAAATACGCCCTTCTTTAAAGATTCCAAATTTATTTTAGGAAACTTTTGAAATTCTTCAAAATTCCGAGAATTCAATAAAAATTGGACTTGGACCATTATTATTCGCAAACTTTTCTCTATTTGATGAAAAAGTTGATCGAAAAATTGGGAGGCACTTTGGAGAAATAATTGAAAATGTCCTTGAGGCTCTTTGTAAAGTACTCTCGAAAATTAAAATATTCAGTTAAAATTCAAGGGGTCGCAACATCAGCCAGACCAATCACGGAAAATACATTTTGGTGAAACTCCTGCTTACAATTTAGCCGCTAGCGTTGTTCACGGATATACAGACGGACGTTCTGCTGTAAACCAATTTTTCGGTGTCGAGCACGCATCAAAAATGGATTTTGACTACACTGAGGAAGTAATTTATTTCTTATAGGAACGGTAATTATCCAATTTTTCTGTATGTGAGACCTACTTTACAAATTTCTCTGCCGAAAAATCGCTGTTTTCCTCTTCAGCATTACAGAACTTTCTCTATATTACGTATGAATCACATGTTAAAGTAAAAATTGAAAAGAAAAACTACGGAATCCAATGTCACAATGTTACAGCGGATTTCATTCATTGGAAAACTTTCTAATATTTGTAGATTGTAGTACACTTTATCAAGAAGATCGGCTGATGCCGACAACCTTCGTTTTTGAAACGTATTTCAATGTTCGTTAGGTAGATTTAAAGTGCCTATAAATTGTATGTGACTAGCGGTGTTGGGAGCGTGGAAACCTATCTCTAAATAGAGATCCGAGTGAAATATTATGATAGTGTTGAAGTTTGACAGAGTCATGGCCCATGGGAGGTAAACCTTTCACTTTCCAGATGGCGCTCGTGTGATGCAACGAGACGTATCTCGGCAGCGGCGGCTACGCTCGATATGGCAATGAATAATGCATTGGCGTTGCAATCAGAGACACGCCTCCACAAGCCAAACCTACGTGACTTGCAATGGACACGGAAACAATTCGAGAAATTGAAACCTTTCAGAATATCCATTTTATTACCGGGAGAGGTGGCTCAGGGTATCAATTGATGTCATTGCAGTGCCTCTCACCGGGAGGCATATGTTCGAGTCCCGATACTAGCCAGATTGAGGGTCGAATAGAGAATTTTCGACATTGTTAGATAGCTGGGTCGGATTCAGTCACTGTCTGGAGGAAAATTCTAGCGGATGGTTGCTCTGATCGATAGTTTTCTGTGGTTTCTCCGACCAATAACTGGCGAATGCCGGAGCAGTACCCTATTAAACGGTCCCCGGATCGCGCGCGATCTTCCTCCACCATCCTTGTCTTATCCTCACGGCTCATTCACTTTTACACTTACACGTACATGTACTGCACTACCTCATAAGTCGGGTGACCGGTCGAAAGCTTTGAGATTGTCCTGGTTAGAGCGTGTCACACTGGTGAGTGAGTGAATGAATGAATGAATGCCATATTTTACGTGGCGAGACTCAAGCCATGAGGCCTGCTCTTCCGTCGGATCACGCTAATTTCGTTTCGCTCCTTTCACCTACTAGGGGAGAAAGAAGGTATTACTTGGGCGACCAAACAGGCAATTTGAATTAAGCTCAGAGGCTTCATTTAGGCTTGAGGATCTTTTACGTGCAGTAAATCTACTAACATGGGACAGCCGGCTTTACTTCCCCTCCGAAGGAAGGCGTACGAACGACTTTTTCGCCCATAAAAATCCACGGCTTCGATCGGGTTTGAACCCGCCAACTTGGGTATAACAGCCCGATACGCTAACCGTTACACCATCGCCGCCGCCGCCGCGCGTCCGTGAGTGATACCTGGTTGGGGAAAAGCCCCGCAAGCCGATGTAGGTCGACCTCATCAGGAGAGAATATCACCGTCACCTCCCGCGATAAAGTCATGCACTACACGTACGGGAGTAATGACTTAGTTGACACGCCCAGAATCATTAATCAATCAATAAGAATATCCATTTTATTATTCCTTTTGAGAAAGTGTGTAGAGGTTTGATGCACTATGCAATGAAATAAATCACATTTAAAAATTCCTCCCCTTCATCGTGTTCCTAAAATATACCATTCCGACGGCCTTGCAGATTTCTCTTATGTCGCGAACTTACTCACAGAGGTGGCCTGTAGACCATTTTTCACTTCTTAACTACTGGTACTGAGGAGAAAATATAGAATGAAACGAGGGCGTTAGGAGTCGCATATAATGCATAAACGTTATCTTACGTTACGTTACGTTACATACGCTACGTTATCTGAATAGTATAACCTTTTCTCAACTTCCCGCAAATTCTAGTGGACTATCATTTTTATTTAAATTTGACAATTCATTATGCAAAAGGTGAAGGATGTTGAAAGTATTTAACAGGAGTGGACTACAAGAACACTTGTATTCTCGTACATAACTCTTCTTACCGCACCGTACATGATTCACGAAACGTGATAGGTACATGAAACGTAAAGTATGCACTAAATGCTCTAAAAAGGCACGTAAAAAATAAAAAACGAAAGTTAACGTAATGGGTACAAAAACTTTACAGGAAAACACGTACACGAAACGTAACGTGTGCACTTAAAAGGCACGTAAAAAACTAAAAGTATCGAAAGTTAACGTAACGGGTACAATCTCTGCCTCAGAAGGTGACCTGCCGAACACCGTTGTAAGATAAATTGCCAACCAATCAGGAGAAAATGTGTGTACTATGTTATTTGAAATTTCTCATCGCATTGGCAATGGCCAAAAGTGATCATCTTTGCTCTGTACCTGCCCTCGAACTTTGTAACATTCATCAGAGCTGTCTTGTACAGATCTCACCAAAACAAGTACAAAAGTCCACGAATGGGCTTTGTCCCCGACGTATAGCTTAACCAAAAAATATGCGTTACTCTTTTGGTACGCTTCTGACTCACTCTTAATACTGCGAGAAAAATTCCACTTGGAAAAATCTCTTTCTTTATTTTTATTTTGATCTGCTAATATTACGAAAAAGATAATTAAATGTTTATTCAGCATTCATTGAACATAATCTACTAAAACAACATTTTACATGTCAAACAAAAAATAATTTAAAATATAGCTAGAATCCTGTCATAAGCGGTCACCAATTGCGCAAATCAAATCTAATTGCGAAAATTTGTATGAAATTAAGGGTGTCCTCTTCAACACTTTTCATAGCTGTAAAGTTGGTGTTAGATAAAAATCAAAAAACGGATTGAGTTTGTTGTTTGTAAAGTTTGTAAATCATTGGTGTGATGTTGATGGAGGAGATGAATGGAAAGTCTTAGGCTAAGGGAAGGGAATGGGCGCGTTTATGCGTAATGTACAAGACATACAAAGGAGACACAGCATGGGCAGACATCGGTAAAAGTTTACAGAGACCAGTTTATAAAGGCAGAGGAGACCATCCTTGGAAAATACGATGTAGAAAGCAAAGAACTGATGTACGCAAGTTCCCCTTTGTGAATGGCACTATAGTAAATTAAAACAAACTACCTGTAGAAGCACTAGACCTTCCTTCTAAAGTAGTCAAATTAAAAAATATGCTAAATTCCATTTAGATCACTAATAATACTGAGACTTTTATCATTATTATTATTATTATTATTATTATTATTATTATTATTATTATTATTATTATTATTATTATTATTATTATTATTATTATTATTATTATTGTCATTTCTCTATATTAGTGAAGTGAAGCGAAGTGTAGTGTAGTGTACTGTAGTGGAGGAGAGTGCAGTGCAGTGTAGTGTAATGAAATTACGTTTTAGATAAGCTATAGGTCGATTTAGAGATAACTAGAAATTAATTAGAACTAGAATATCAGTCTCTAATTCTAATTGTAATTATATTTGTAAATATTAGTAATAGTTTTGTAATTGTCCTCATTCTAATTGTAATCATGTTTCTCACCAAGTATTAGCTCAAAGCGAACTTTAATAAATATCTTTCTATCAGAAAATCTTAAATTGTATCTCAAAACTATACTTTTGGACTAAGTGACCTTTGATTGACCACCGACTAAATAGGCAATGTGTTTAATGAACGCTTGAGGGTACGGGCTCACACTAATTTAAAGAGCTACATCGTTTCGAGCCCACAATGCTTCAATATTCAAGTCCAGGACCTTGCCTGAAGCTGGGACCCAGTATGAAGCTAGTTTCGCTTTTAAAACAACTATACACAAATTATTCGGGATATAAGAGGTAACAACCACAATAGTAGGCTTTATAAATTTACTGTGTACAAAATTCAGCCATACACGTGTTTCGGGATTTTTTTGCCATCATCAGTGCCTCTACAATACAAAATTCCTCAAATAGTGGGTGGCTGAATTTTCGACACAGTAAATTTATATAGCCTACTATTGTGGTTGATATCTCTTATATTTCGGATAATTAACTAATAGAGTACCACAAGATCTTCGCTGCCATTACAGAATTTAGAATAATATTCAAATTTCAGAAAGTCCACAAGGCTCCAGCTAGTTTACACTTTTTTTTTTTCTTTCAAAATGACGAAAATATAAAAAATACGTTTACACAAATTCGCGTTGGTAACTTTCGCTACCCCTTTCTTATAAGTATTAACGAAGCTAAGCGGCTACACTATTTAGTGTGTATTTTATTTCTTAACCAACAACGACTTCTGACAACGAAAGAAAGTCGTCTAATTACAATAAGTTTCAACATTCAACGAAAACGGCCCAATAGGCTCTTTCCAATCTCCAATCTGGAGTATGAAATGTATGTATGTATGTATGTATGTATTTGTCGTTATTGGGTCGGTAGTCCGACTTCGCCGGCCAGCTACCGGTGTCCCCTGTTCCTGGGCCTAGTGAAATTCCCATGCTTGGCGGTACGAGCGACATGAGGCGAACATGACGTATTCTCTTCAACGTAACTAGCAAGATCCGCCTGCTCGAGCTGGTCTTCGTCGCATAGCTACAGAAAGTGGGACGACTTTGAAGGAAAGCTACAACTGAATGTTTGCCTCCACCGGGAATCGAACCTGGGACCACAGCACGGAAGGCTAGTAGGCTCTCCACGAGCTATCCCAGAAGCGAGGGTGAAATACTATTTTAAATGTTTTCCATGAGGCGTATAATGTACGAGTCTCAAACTAGTTAGCGTGATGTACATGACAAAACAAGCCCTGCCACAGTTTTGGAAGTTTGCAGCGTACACGTATAACTCAATCTGTGAGACACGAAAATCATCACTGCATCGCAGAGCATTAATTTTTATATTAGATTGCATGTTTAGATTGGAGATAAAACTTTAAAAAAATTTGGTACTTCCATGAACATACATAACATTGTTTAATATTCTCAGGAAAATTCGTTACCGCAAATTGGACGTTCACGTATGAAACCTATAATTCGGTGGGTCTTTTGGGTTACGCAAATTGTCGTTGCGCCAAAAAAAATATCAATAAGATCATAAAATATTTATGAATCCTTTTATTTTAGTGTGCAGTTTCAACAGGCTTGTAAAATTTTCAGCAATTGCTCTTTAACGATATGTAAATGTATTATTTCATAGAATGTAACAACATTCGCTCAAACATTCGGCAAACAATTTCCAAAGTGATCTGGTTGCATGGCCCGAGGCTCGGGGTGCGAGGGAGGGAAAGTACGCAATAGACGGGAGACAGGTAGAAACGCAAAATTGGAACATGGAGTCTGGACGGGGATTTCATTGGTTGGTTGTTAGAAATTGCGGGGAAATCAACTACTGAAAACATTAGTCCCGTAAGTGTGGTCCTTGTCTTTTATCGGAAGATTGCGGTGTTCTTCCCCCGCTGGATGGCGAGATCCGGCGGCGACCTACCGTCGGCTAGCGGGGTTTCCATCACCAGGTACCTCCAGGTATCCGCAGCGGGACAACACTCCAGCCGCGATAAGCCTCACGCTTCCGACCGGTCTCCCGGCATGTGTGGTAGTGTAGTGCATGTTAGTATGTGTGTGTGTGTGTGTGAGGGGAGAGGATGGGCCAAGGAAAAGGAAGTAAAGATCGCGCGCAGATCGTGGCCCGTTTGTTAGGGAGTACTCCGGTATTCGCATGGTGTTGATCGTTGACCGAAGAGAAACCGAAGAGAAACCATAGAAAACTACCGATCAGAGCAGCCGGCCGCAAGAGAATTCTCCTCCAGAAAGCAACTGAATTTGACCTATCTGAAAAGCTAGTGTCAAAAATCCTGCCGTCGTGAGGACTCGAACCTAGGACCTCCCGGTCAGAGGCGCTCCAGTGACATCCGTTGATGCATTGATCCGGTAAGGGGACTTGCGCCCAGGATCTGCAATCGGGGCGGGGACTGGACGCGGAGAGGTGCAGCGGGCGAAAAGGGCGGGGGTGGGGTGCACATACATTGAGCGGCTAAGGAAAGCGGGTACCATGATCGGGTGAGGGGAGCGAGAGCAGGGGGAACAGGTGTAGTGAGCAGATACGGAGAGGGAGTGCAGAGAGCGTGTCCGAAGAGCGGGTGCGGGTACGGGGAGCGGGCGCGGGGAGCGGGCGCGGGAGCGGGCGCGGGGGCGGGCGCGGGGAGCGGGGAGCGGGCGCGGGGAGCGGGCGCGGGGAGCGGGCGCGGGGGAGCGGGCGCGGGGAGCGGGCGCGGGGAGCGGGCGCGGGGAGCGGGCGCGGGGGTGGGCAGGGAGCGGGCGCGGGAGCGGGCGCGGGGAGCGGGCGCGGGAGCAGGCGGGGAGCGGGCGCGGGGAGCGGGCTGCGCGAGGCGGGCGCGGGGAGCGGGCGCGGGTACGAGCGCAGGGAACGGCGCGAGGAGCGGGCGCGGGGAGCGGGCGCGGGGAGCGGGCGCGGGGAGCGGGCGCGGGGAGCGGGCGCGGGGAGCGGGAGCGGGCGCGGGGAGGAAGTACAGAGGCGTGGGCCGGGGGCAGGGGTGGAGTGTGCGACGGGAAGTGGGTGTGGGAGAAGTTGATGGGTCTGGTTGTGGTGATTGTAGGGCGAGTATGGAGCGTGGCGCCGCAGGCGAGGCCGTACGGCTGTGGGCGTGGGCGGCGGGGCGTTGGCAGCGCAGCGTGCGGCCGGGGCGCGGAATTCGGGCCGGGATGTCTGTCGGTGCGCGGGGGGGGGGGCGGAGCGCAGGCTGTCGGTGGTCGTCGGAGGGCGGAGCGGGGCGGGGCCCGAGCGTGTCGCACCAGCCCTCTCCCCGCTGCTGCAGCTGCGCCAGCGCGCCCCGCGGCAGGAAGCGGAAGTGCATCGCGCGCGATGTCACAGGGGGACGGGGGGCAGAAGCGGTAGGGGGCGGTGGAGCCCACGTAGCGTTGCCGAGGCGAGGCATGCAGTTGCTCCCGCTGAAGAGAGATGTTCGCTTTCCGTTGCTTCCTGAGCGCCTCACTTCACATGGGACTGGCGGTTCTGGCAAGGTCTGGTGAGTTTTGCAATGTGACTTCGCGCATTGGTGGAGGCACAAAAACACACGTTTCAAATACCCCATGCCAATTTATTCCGAAAATACGTGTTTGGTATGCTAGTACACATCTTACACAAAAATTACATCAGCCAAATTGTCTCTTGATAATTCTTCAAACTTAAATCGTAATAAGGTGTCTAAAATATTCATTTCGTAAATAGCCTATTATTATATATACTTTACGTAAAGTGTATTATTTTTTAAATATGCACTGCTTAACAAAAAAAAGTGATGAACTCAGAAGGAATAGTTGGAAGTGAATGAAACTAAACATGCTGAAAGACCAGTGACTTTATTGAACCGATCAGTGGCGGCTTGTGCTTCGGTTGCATGGTTGCACATCCCCCAGAAAATGAAAAAGATCTCGTATCTTAGGAATATGCACTTTCCTTTTAAAACATTCATTATTCAAGATATTTCAGCAATATCGATGTATATGAAATCATTTTGAAACCAAAGAGCGCCCAACTGGCGCTCTCTCCGGTGTCTGGTGCCTTGCCAGGAATTGCACCACGCTCTTGGCTCTTGTCTGCATGAATGGATTTACTGGTTTACTCTTTGTCCCTTCGATTTAACACGAAGAACATATGACCTTTTGGTTGGGCAACCAGTCAGGTGGCGCTGTCACGCTGCGCGGTGGAGGGAATCTCAGGGGATTACACATATTCTGTCTTCGTCTACTTCACTGCAACGTAGTTTTATGATTTTCGCTTGTTATTGAATGTTCACAAGTTCAGTCAATTATTGTCGATATTCAATGGATTGTTAATGATATCTGAAAATTTTGTTTTCATTTCATATTAGATTTGATTAAAAACGTACATTTGACGAGTTCTTTGTGTAAAGATAGCCGTTCTGGATGGAAGCCCCTGTGTGGCTGCAGCTGGCCAGCGGTGTGCGAACGTTCTTGTGAATACGAATGTGTGTCGAAGATCTGTCATTATTGTCAAATATACCAGGGTAGTGAAGTTTTCTAAATAAAATATTTCTATTTGTGTGAAAGATGTCGAAGCAATACTACTTGTTGCGATGTACTGGAGTCGAATATAAGTGCCCAGTGGAAATCAAAGCCAGAACCTCGTGCGCGGGAGATGTATGCTTTACGCGGACCCAACGCAAAAAATTATGCAAGTAATGTTTCAATATAGACTTTTATTTCATTTAGTTTTAATTGATTTGAATGTGGTACATTTTTACCTGTATATTCGTCATTCGATGGAGGTGCAACCTCCAGTCTCTTGGGGCACCAGCCGCCACTGGAAATGATTACATTATGGAATGAAAGGGACAAAGCCGTTGGCAATTGCAGCTGGAAAGTTTGGAACCAGGTCAGCACGGTGTCGCACCTCCTCTGGCTTCAATTCATGCCCTTATGCGGTTTGGAATGGTGTCGAACAGCCTTTGGATCCTCTCTTGAGGTAAGTTTGTCCACAGTTGTTGCAGCTTTTCCTCCAGATCCTCCAGGTTGGTTCTGCGATGGAGCTCCCTTCCAATATCATTCTTCCAGTGTTCTGTTCGTATCTGTTCTTGGGATTCTGTTCGTATATCGACAATAAGTTTTAATTTCAGAACACACGTTGTTGTTCGTTTATTTCAATACGTTATGTTCGGATTAATTAGCCTCATATGGACAAAGATTTACCAAGAATCATACATCAAGAGAAGCAGTTTGCAGACATAAACTCACCCAAAAAATATTTCATATGAATACATTGTCAAAACTCTGATCATTTATTAATAGATATTTTTAGAACTTCGTGGATTCTCTAATATGAAAAAAAAATGTTTCAAAACAGAAATTTATCTCGTAAAAATGCATTTAAGTAAATTTGTCAACTCATTTTCGTTTTAACACTTTGCTCTTCGCGTACCTACTAAGAAACATGGTATTTTAATGCCCCAGCCTTAGATTACTAAAACATGACGAAATCAAGACGAATAAGAGTCAAGAGGCAATGTATCTAATTCCTAAGCCAAATATCTATTTCCTATCTGTTTGCAGTGTGCAGCAACTTCTACTTCTGCGAAAGCATCTGCGGCGACGTATATAATTCAGAAGACATTGTGTATCTCCACCGCCTCGGTGAACAAGGCGTTTACGTAGTTATCGTGCATCTCCATTGTGCCATAACACTATTTCCAAGAAGTAACAACATAGACTTTGGGGTATCCAAATACCCCGCCCGAGGGCTGAAAAGCTAAACATGTTGATTCTGTTTTGCTTCATTTACTTCTACTTTCCATGTTTCGGGCAGGCTCTCAGCAAAGTCAACCGAGATTTTGTGTTGCAATACAACCTCTAAAGCAGCTTAGTCGCAGGAGCCTTGTCCCTCTAAGTCTGCAGGTGCTACTGACTTAAACAGTGTGAAGAGAATTCAGGGCAAGTAGCTCTGGGAATCCGCAGAACAATATTCCTGTGTATCCCGCCTGTACTCTTCATCCCCCCTCAACCCCTGTCCCTCCAACGCTCACTCCACGCCCTTTTACCCACGTCCATCCCCACTCCGACCCCCCCCCCAGTGCACTTCACTCTCCGATACCAGCCACGCCGGGCGCCATTGTCCGGGGTAATCCAGCCAACACAAATTCAAATAACCCTCATTTCACATTCCAATCCAGATAAAGTCTGCGCGTACTTTGAGAGCCTGTAAAGTCCCTGTGTGTTTTTATAATAAAAAATTAACATTCAGAACAGATGACACAGAATTGAGCCACTCAAGATGAGTGCAGATTATTTTTAATTCAGCGAGTTAAAATATAGAATTTTCTTTCGTACCTACAACGTGCACTCTTCGTTGAAAAGTTTGTTCAAGTGAATGAAAATAATCAGCATAATTATACTGAATTTTTTAAGCGAGTCGTTCCACGTCAAATCGCATAAATTTAAGGAAAATTTGATCAGATTTTAATAGACGTCCCAGATTTTAAACCTACTTCTATGGAGAATATGAGCAAAAATATGAAGCAAAGGTATTTTTATTTTATTCCAAAGAATTTTGCTATACAATATTAATTTTCGAAGTTTTCGAAAAACTTTTCATACTGAGAAGTTAATTGTTTGTAACTCGTGTTGTGATTGACAGAAATTTAATATTTTGTAACGCCAGAGAACAAAAGATGCGCTTACATTTGATGTATGTATAGATTTCATTAAGGTTTCATTGACTTTTTAAATTTCTTCCTTAACCCCTCAATCTACAAAATACCATTGTATTTTCTAAGTTGCACTACGTAAGTCCGTGAAGTTTCAATGTGGAAATCCGAGAGGTTTCTGAGAAATTAAAAACAATAGAAATTTCTACTTGCTGTTCTGTTCCAACGTCTGCCAGAGCGTCACCCTCAAACACATGCCAATCAGCAGTAGACATTTATCTTCATTATATAAACAGAGAGCAATGAATATTAATATTCTTTCACGTCAAGATGTGCTGTACATGTACTTAGAACCTTCATTACCGATTAAATTCAAATTAAAAATATGTATTAAGTTGATGAGTGTGTGAGATTATATTCTTCAGATAATTAAATATTTCCTTCGGTTGAATTAACAGAGAACATCGTCTATTGATTGCTTAATGAAGACTTTTTTATACTCAAGGATGTTTTTTATACTGAAGATATTTTTATTGCAGAAAATTAAGGTAATGTTCTTCACACCATCATCATCCCACTCAAATTACTACCTGAGTAAATTAAAGGTTTCTGACCAACTTGAAGGCAAGTTTTCATTGATAATAATTTTGCTACTCCCCCACTCCGACGCAAGGTCTCTTTCCAACAAAGCCATTCAACGAAGAAATGCCATTCAGCATTTACATTGAAGTCATCTTTGTGAAAGCATTCATTCACAATTTTCTCCCCTTTTTTGTAATAGGCGCTGGACCTGTAGAGTAGATTTGCGTCAGAACGCTTCCGTTTGTGTCCGTGGGCGTGGTTCTGGGATTCATTACATGACGTAAGTCTCATGCTGACTTTGCGTTTGGGCGTCGAGTATCGAAGCCTCGTGGTGCGAGTGGGCGGACGGGCGGACGGGCGGACGGGCGGACGGGCGGACGGGCGGACGGGCGGACGGGCGGACGGGCCGACGGGCCTTCGTGCTACGGTCAACTAACTTTCCTTTAATGATATTTCTTTGTGCCCCATTTTGGAAGTTGACAGATAGGTAAGTAAGTGTATAAATACAAGATATTTTTTAAGCTAATTTTTGTGTAGACCTAATGTGAAAATTTGTATTCCATATATTTATATTTTAAATACTTATATCATATGTTTACAAAAATTATATTTATATTACATGAAAGTCCATCTTTCTTGGTTAAAACAGAGTATAATTTTCTTATTCTTTAGAAAAAGGCAGATGCGTGAAAATGTTTGAAAACAGGGTGCATTGCAAGCTTCCGAATAAATAATTTATAATATTTCTGAAATGAGTGGTATTACATAAACTATACAAAATATTGTCACATAATTTCAAGTCTTCACTTCATTAAAAAATTCCAAGTCACTGCAAAACAGTGATTTTTATGAGTGTGAGATTTGACGTGGGATGTATCAAATACCGCTATTAAAAATACTATGTTCCTTCATTTAATCAGTAATATTACAAACATTTTTAAGTCCCTTGACCATATTAATATAAACTCAAATGGAAACGTCCGATATTATAGTACATTATGGTAATCGGTTAACCAGCGTGGGTTCACCCGTATGTCACTCACGGTTAAATTTCTTCTGGTACCCTTTAGGATAAAAGTGTTATTCCAAGCGCCTAGGTCTGTTGGACTGATCATTTTTGTCAGATTTTGTGAGTACATTTTAAAAGAATTATTCATAGAAACGTATTTTGAAGGGTTTTCAGCACCTAATATGCGTTTTGAGAAGGTTTTAAGACATCTACAGATGTTATCAATAGGTCATACAATTTCATATTGCTTTCACAGGCATTACGTTAGCCGGACCCTTGCAGAATAATGTGAAAGAAATTCTAGAAAAAACTTTTTTGGAGGGATTACAAGCCCTTCAGTAGTGAAGCGCTGTAAATTATTACCTGTGAATACAATGAACACGTCCTTGTGACACGATTTATGTTTGTTTGATTAATTAGATTCTGATCACGTCAATTGCGAAAGTCCTCCCTTAAGTGTAGTACATGACTTATCGTGAGATCTTCCTCCGCTGGATGGCGAGATCCGCCGCCTACCTAACCGAAGGTTTGCCGAGTTTTCTCTAAACCGGTATCTCCCACCAGCGGGGCATCGCGCCAACCGGGACTAGCTCTACGCTCCCGATCGGTCTTCCAGCATATCTGGTAGTGTAGGGCATATAAGTGTAAATGTGTAAGTAAGGGGGGGAGGATAAAACAAGGAAGAGGAATGAAAGATCGCGCGCGGTTCGTGGACGAATAGTTGGGAAGCCGCTCCAGCTTGCGCCTGGTGTTCATCGGAGAAACCACAGCAAACTACCGATCAGAGCAGCCGGTCGCTATAATTCTTTTCTAGATCTATAATTCTCATCGAACCCTAGGACCTCCCGGTCAGAGTCATTGCAGTGACATCAGTCTACGCCCTGAGCCACCTAAGCTGGTTTATTTGCCCGAGAATAGTTAGACTTAATAGGGTAGCGAAATACACGTATTATTAAAAAAATACTTACATCGATTCTTTTTCTGGAACGAACTGTCTGGCACCGAGAATAAACACCCCAGGAAACTATCACATTTGAATTTTTTTTATTGTGATAGCACAAATAAAATATTTAAACATGAAGCTAACCATGGGTAAACATGGAGTCACATCAAGCTAGTCATAGAGAAATTCAATAACTCATTGCCGAAGAAATTGATTTGAAATCCCAATCTTGTTCGCCCCTTTTTGGTGATTATAATACGATGCTTATTAATAATAAAGATCTAGTGTTATTTTTTAGCAAAACCATCCTACACAATGGAAATTAAAATAGAAATGGAATTAAATGATTATTCTTCACCAACATTCTACAGTTCTCTGAAGACCAGATTTGCATCCGAATAGACACGAGTGAGACCAAGGTAAGTGTAAATTCGATCGCTTTCTGGTTGTCTTAATTGATTGTCCAATAACGACGTATCAATATGAAATACAAACAAATTTTATTCCCTTGCTACTCGAGGTATTAACAAAGAATTAGTTTATGCTTCGAGTCGATATAAAAACAGGCGAACTCGGGTATGTTATGAGGTCAATGCAATAAACCAGTACAAATAAGTACAGTTACTTACCCTGAAAACATGTAGATTGAATTTCGATTTCTATAAAAAAAACAAAGTGCCATGACGTCAGCAAAGGACACACTCTTTTCGTCATTCGAAAAACAGTTAAGGAAAGATCCACACACGTTCTGAGAAAATGCAGAACGTATTTTTATACAGTTTCTTTCCTAATATTAACGATACTTATATCATTGTAATCGTCTCTTCGAGAACTTTAGAATTCTGGAGGAAACAATATATACTGATATTCTATTTAAAAATAATCGAAGTTATGTCTATAACACAGAAACAAAAAATGTTACGAATAAGAAAACGAAATAGTTTGTTTCGTCTCATCGACTAAAAAAGCTTGCATCCCGATATCTGAAACAGTTTCGATATTTTTGGAATGGTCAACTTAGGAGTCCACTCTGTGTAGTGGCTGTAATCTACTCCGTTCCGGAATCGAGCTGGGGTCATTCGAAACCTGGAGACACAGAGGTGCCTCCAGGGTTCTGTGAGGAATCTGCCTTGATGCAAATGCGCAGGTCAATGATGTGCAATATTTTTACTGTTTCTGATATAAAAAATTTAAGATGCCGTAAAATTGAAGTTTGCCGCCAGAAAAAAAATTGAGAAAAGCTCCTCCTACAACTTTGCGGCAAGTACTATATAAAATTGTGCGTTTTTAAGAATATGTTTCTAATTAATTTTATGTTCTGGCTTCATAGCAGTATTGCAGACATCCTCAAAATTAGTTACGAAAGAAGGAGTCAGTTTCATAATTAATGAACTAAATCGTAAAATTTGAGGGAAATGCAAAGATGTCTAACATTAAAAAAAATAAAGGATAAAGAAAGCAAAATTTTATGAGTTTATTGTTTCTCAAGCAGTACTAGTAAGATTTTGTCGCCGTACTAATGCATACATCAGGAGCAGATGAGTGAACGAATTAACGCACGCTATAAAACCCAGCTGTCATCCCGTTTTTCTATTGTAAAAAACAATAATATTATGAATATAATTTTGCTTGGTCTCGAGGAATATTTTAGTCGAAGTTTTTATTTCAAAATTATTAAAAAATGTTTAAAGTGTTTATAGATGCAATGTTTTCATCTTAAAAATATTTTCATCTTATAAACTTCATTTAAAAAAATATATTCGTATATTTGAAGAAATTAGTTCATAAATTAATCATCACTTCATTAACATCCAATTCGGGATTATTCAACAAAACACAAAGAGTAAAGTCATGTTTTCCTCGAAGTATTAATTTCCGATACAATACGTCGAATCATCCGGTCATGTCGAGAAGGAAAACAAAGTTCTTCTAAAACCCACTCGTTACTGCCCTGTCTTTCTCTCGTTCTTTTCGATCGAAAGTTTGCGAACAAATCACCTCCTAGAGCACAAACTTCCATCACCTTCCATATCGGGGCCCCGCAGACATTACGCTAACGAGAAACAAAAGAGGAGTACTCCCCACTAAAAGCATTGTTTGTTTACGCAACGTTGATGTAACGTTTAAGTGGTGAGGCGGAGAAAACCTCTGGGGTTCCCTCCCTCCAGAGTTGTACGGGGGGGCGGGGGGGGGCTGAGGAGAGGGTGCCGCCATCTTCTCTTCGTTCCAACTCACATTGCGACCAAATGCAGGAAACGCGGCCAAAACCTCAACGAACTACCCATTCAATTACAAATACACAGTCAGGGTTATTTGAGAAAGCTATAACTGAAATCTGGTATCAAAATTACGTAAACCAACTATATAGATCCAACGCGGTGATATAATTTTAAAATTTATATTTAATATATTAGCAACATACTTCAACGCTGAATATTCTAAATTAGAATATAAAACGGCTTTGTGCGTACTTTTCGGATACAGTTCGCCTTGTTGAAGTTACAGATACAGTGTTCCGTATCGAGTAAATAATGTTAATAATAATAATAATAATAATAATAATAATAATAATAATAATAATAATAATAATAATAATAATGAAAATGCACTTCGCATCTATTTGTAGCTAGTGTGATTTTCATTTGGAAAATAACTAAGCTAAAAGATATCACCATTCAGGCATTAAATGGTGTTACACTAATGTTTTTTCTACTCTCATTATATAATGCTGTAAATTGTTGGCTGCAACTAGTTGAATAATGATACTCCTTACGATATTAATTTAAATTATGATACAGGTTCTTGAACAATCACAGAGACTTTACAAACCAAGTACTGACAATTAATCATTGAGAATCGTTCTAGTAAATGTTTCGTTCAATTGTGTACATTAAAATTATTTATTATGCTTGTCGGTTTTAATTTCTTTTATTATTAGTATTTTTGTGGAATATTATTTAAAATAAATTGGACCGTAATTTCCTTTTGATCCCATTTGACTAGCGCAGTACTCCCTCGCAGGTGGACTGGTAACCACAATCACCTGCGGCAGTATGCGAGGGTAGGGTTAGGTGGTTTTGACTGAATCCTACATGTCAAGTGCCACGAAACGATTTAATGTAAAAATGTAACTTATAAAAGTTGAAGAAAAATTATTGTATGAAATTCTATGTAATAATGGGTATTAGTACATCGTGTGAAGTTTACAATACTCGTGCCTCGCTCGTATCGTAGTATCACACTCGTGTATTAATACCCATCATTACATCATTATTTCATAATGTACTATTAAGCTAGGTAAAATATAACAGTCTAATTACATTTAATATGAAATGGCGAATCTTATTTTAGAACACATGCAATTTTATTTTATCTTTGTTCCAGAAAGGCATCAAATATTCAAAAAGAAACTTGCACAATTTATTTTTTAATAAACAAAACCACAGTTCCCTTCATGTCACAGGTTTCCAGCGATCTTACCGCGTAAGACAAATCCACACCACCCAGAGATTCAGCTACTTTGTAGATAAACCTTCGTTTTGTACTTTCACGGCTAATGAGTCAATAGTCGCGGAATCGCTGCAGAAGTGAAAAAGTGTACGAGAATCCTATTAGTGTTTTCAATGGCAACTTATAATTGGGAGAGAAGAAAGGAAGGCTGCAGAATGAATGACTCGTTACGCCATCATTTGTTAACGTGTTCAGTGTAATGCGATGAGAAATACAATTCTTGAAATACACATTTCATCGTCTATAAACTACAATTTTACAATTCAATATTTACAAACAAAATAGTTATTTATGATACAAGTGGTAAAAGTGGCATGGAAATGCTGATACACGACACCGTTATACCGATTGGCGCAATCCAACGATGAAACAAAATCACTTTAATCATGTGTGTCATACACTACAGCCATACTGATATTAATTTTATTTTAATTCAAACATACAAGTCACTGAGTTACATTAAAGTCAGTAATTGGATTTGTAGGCTTCCGCGGTCGGAGTCATTGTATTATTGGCTCCCTGGGATGTGCCGCGTCTGGGTCCATGGAGCTGACGTTTCGGCCAACTTGTTGTGGCCTTCAGATCTATACTGACATTTACCTCAGAGCTTTACTTTGCAGTATAGCTCTGAAGAAGTCCACGACAAGATGGCCGAAACGTCAGCTCCTTCGACCCAAACGCGGCTCATCCCGGACAGCCAAGAATACAAAGTCAGTAGTTGATTGGATCAGACAGAAGTATTTTGTTTTTCTATTGTATTCACAGTTTTCTCTGAATATTTGAGCATTCACCACTAGGATAAAACTTGAATTTTTAGACAGACACAAGTGCAAGTCGTTACTTTTAGTGCATGCACAACGTGCTAAAAGTTCAATTTTTCAACGTGATAAAAGTGAGACGATACTCAATTGTTCAGGTAACACAATGACTGCAACCAAGAAAACCCAATTCTTTCGTCGTTGATTGTTAATGTTTCCAGGCTCGTCAACTACTGAGACCATTAGTCCCGTAAGTGTAATGCGTGTTTTTCATCGGGAGGACGCGGTGATCTTCCCCCACTGGATGGCGAGATCCGGCGCCGACCTACCATCAGCTAGCGGGATTTCCCCAACCAGGTATCTCCCACCAGCGGAGCACCGCCCCAGCCGGGACAAGTTCTTAGTGTCCGACCGGTCTCCCGGCAGGTGTGCTAGTGTAGGGCATGTTAGTGTGAGTGTTCCTACTCGCAAAAACAAAATGTCGATTTTGCCACTTGTAATTTTCCTTTACTATTTTAGCACGCTTTGCTTGCTCTAAAAATAATCTCCTTTACTAGGGCTGACTGAAGTAGTTATTACAATGAATTTTACATTTACATTAAACTGTTATAAAACAATTATAATAGTTTTACAATGTTCATGTTTCACAAATTTGTAACAACAAAAAGTTTTACGTCTCTTTATGTATATTGTTTATTTATTTATTTATTTTACGTCAAAAAAACAGTTAAAAACTGCGTATGACGTGCTATGAGGAAAAGTGAATTGTGTGCACATTTTCAAAAGTTTATTCTTTAGAACTTATAATTCTTTCTTGTAAGATATTTAAATATAATTGTGAGTAAATGGTAATTTTGAAGCTTTGACTGTTATAAAAGATATGTTGGGGAATACACAAATGATATAGTTATTGTTAGTCGTTCGTTCACAATTGTTGTAACACAAGTACGGGGGTTCTTTTTTAATAGGCGGAAGTGACTTAATTTGGTACGTTGTGATCTGATTCTAGTAACAACTTGGTCATTTCTTGCAATTTTTCTGTTTTGAGCTTGAAGTTGCTTTTTTATGAAAGTTCGTCGCCTTGCAGGTCTTCCATTTCATTTCATTTTTAAGGTTTGGTCGATATGATTTTAAGCGTCGTTTGTGGTTTGTTTAATATTGTATGTTGTCTTTCTTGACTGAAGATCAACTAGCGTCGGGTGACTTCTTCTTACCTCTTTTGGTACTCCAATTGATCACGAATTCAAATAATAATAAGACTTTCACCCATATTATATATACAGTGATACTGTTACTGTTATTGATTCAGCATTACTGAAAGGTAGTTAAAATTTTTGCTGTAATTAACTTTGCAAAAAAATGGACCAGAGTGACACATTATTTTTCTCTAAAGAATTTTTTGAACAGTTCGTAAAAGAATTCTGAATATTTGTGTCTAACTTCCCAATCCTAATCACTGCTTACCAACTGATCGCCGAACGTTCTCAAAACAACACAAAATTTGAAATTTTGACCAAGTTTTCGCCATTTGCTCACACTGTGCGCATCGCCACCGCCGTGCCCCCCCCCCCTTTGCCGCTAATGATTGGCGCTCGATGAAAAACACTCCCGTCCGCCGGTGATCTTGTATCGGGCAGCTGCCTATGAATCTTGCATCAACGGCTCCCGGCAAGAGACCTCTTGAAGGAGCCACCCTGAACCCCTGAGCATAAATCAAAGACAAGCGGAATAAAAGAGACTTCCTAAGGGGAAAATTGCGCCTTCCCTCCCCTCCCCTCCCCCGAGTAGTCTCATTCAACACATGCCTCCCCCACCCCACCCCTCCCGCACTCGATACCTTAAGCCCTTCCCGCTTCATCCATCAATCCTTAAAGGGAAAAGAATTTGATGGATGTGCTTACATTGTGCATTCAGTGAAGAAAGGAGAAATTGTTCTCCTTCGTACCCCTCGAGGAAGGCAAAAAAAAGGGAGCGTTTGAATTATGAATGCGATAATTTTCGTCAAGTGATCATGCACTTTTGTAAAATTTCTTGTCAACAACACGTTCTAGCGAAAAACGCCCAAAACGATCTGACTAAAGCTTCCCTAAAGTTATCGGCAATAAAATGCTTTGTACAAACTTCCCTTGCGAAATGGATCGTTATATTGGGGTTTACAATTCAGTGGAGATGATGTGTTGTGAAGTGCTCGATTCTTTTATAATGCATTCAATCAATGTTGATCATTCTAAAACGTAAACATGAAAATTATGATAAAGCATTACCTAGAAACGTAAGAGTTTCATGTTGTTGTTTTTCTTCTAAATCTCTCGAGCCCTGAACCTTTCTACTTTCTTGCCTTAAAAAGTTTTACTGCTAGAGAAAAATGTAGTATTTCACGCATGTTGTAAAACTCTGAACTACAATACATAAAAATCTTCACTGTGGTAACATTTCATAGAATGTCTTGCACTACGCATTGTATATCAACACACTTGCAGTCTCCCAGACACCACACACACAAGATGTTGGGAAAACTTTGATTGTCAGAGTGGAATTCAAACCCGCGAGTCTTTTGGCAGACACGGTTATCGGTCATATAGGTCGGACGGGAGGAAAATTACGAATAGAATGAACAATGAAAGTTAACAGGTTTTTCCATTTTGTTGTGTTCCACGTGAAGACCTCGACTTCATTCCACGAGGACAAGAAGAACGTGAGCGGAATGGTGTCGTTTATAATCTACTTTTAGGGCACAGAGGACGCTTTGCTACGCATATCAAAGTTGGCGTTAAGGCTCCGGCCTTCAGTCTACGCAATTACCATAAAACTTCCTTGAATCTCCCAGCGCGTAATTTCCAATGCCAAAAAGTTCAAAATTATGCCAAAATACTTGACGAACAGTGTGTTAAGGAAATAAAAACACAGGAAATTAATTTAAATGATTTTTTCAAGAAAATCCCTACAATTGAGATGCCTTACAATTTCTTCTAAAATAGCTTGAAAAGAATCCTTTTACAATGTCATTAAGTGTTCTCTTCAAGAAAACCCTAAAAATGTCTACACACCCAAACTAATAATCATGGCTCAATAATTTTCACTTTCTTCCCTTTCTTTCTGACTTTAACACGATATTGTATTATCGCAGAACCTTTAATCGAGTTCTCTGTTCACAGCAACAAACTTCACACAAACTTCAAAGACGCAATTGCTGGAAAGAAAATTCATGAACGGAGGCAAGGAACAAAATAAGAGAAGATCCGTTAGCAATTTTGAAAACCACAAAGACGTAACAAATATAAAAGTAAATAAAAAGTAGAGACGAGAACAACGAGAAATTAGTAAGCAATTTTATTTACAGTTTGAAAAAGATTTTATCCTACAAATTAATTCTACCTCTGGAACCTGCTAATAATGCAATGGTAACCCGTAGATAATATTAATATGCGATGGCGAATTTTCTGAAAAATCACTGCATTGTCAGAATTTAGTTCTAGAAGTGTTCAAATAACAAAGGCTTTGCGAGTTTAAATAAAATATTTCGGAAGAAGGGTAGATAAATATTTGTTATGATCATATTTGGGGCCATACCTTTCCTGGAAACTTAAGTCACAACTCCAACTGTTGATGACTATCTGATCCATTCACACAGAGTAGTATACTGACTGTAATAAATAGCTGTAGGTTAAGTAGGCTTCAATCTACATTACCTCATGGCAAATTTCGTGCCTGCTTGCAATCGATATTGTAGATAACAAACCTTTGTGAACTGACACCTAAGTCATTTTACTTCCTCGCCCTTACTTCGTAGGAAGAGAAAATATTGTTATAGTGCGCCACGAAATTTCGACAGAAAAAACTGTTATTGCCGGGACATGGTAAGGAAAAAGTGGATAAATCCTGTTCCTGTAAATAGTAATTTACTTCCTCTAATACATTGTGTAGTCAGAATCCATGTTTTGTGGGTCCTTGATTCCGAAAAATCGATTGACGGCAAACCATGTCTCCCTTCCTCTGATATTCCCCGATCGATTTAAAGGAACTCGAGTTCCTACAAATTTGAAACGGAGATACTAATTTTTGAGAGTACGATATATTATGTCTCAATTACGTTTTCATATTTTTCTCAAAAATAACTCCAATTTTTGAGAACCCGTGCACCCAAGGGTACACCAAACATGTAGTTATCACATCCAGTCAACACTCAAAACAAATTTAGCGTTTTAGATTTTGAAACAGATTTTTGTCGCCTTCCTGATTGCTACAAACCACCTCTACCATCGAAAAATTCACACTTAAACCAACCTAAACAGCCCAAGAAAAACATGGAAACAAAAACACGTAAATCGGTGCATTTTAGGCCACTTGGAAACAGACACATTCGTATTCAACCTAAAAAAAAAAAAGCAGAAACTTCTTTTATATGACAACCACGGCCAACATCTATTCTCCATTCTCAGGAAGAATTCACTATTCAGTTTCATCCGTTTTTAAACAAAACGGGAGATTTGCGGGCATCACTGCAGAGTTGAACACCCACACGAAAACTGATCAATCGGGACGGAGTCATTTTCGTGGGATGACGGCATTAATTTGGGCGGTCATTTTACACTTCAACAACATGTAAACAAATTACAATGTGACGTTCAAAACACCAACATTGTAATATGGATTCTGCTCTTCTGGTATAACAGATCAACACTATGCAACGAGACTAAAAAAGCAAACCAACAATTAAGACTGCATCTTAGAGAAACAAATATCACACATGTGGATCTTCATTTTCTCTCAGTAAAACTCTTCATAGTCTTCATATGAATCTTGCTGGAAAATATACACTTGGTAGTGAGTTGTCACAAAACATCGACTCCCTCGCAGTCTCCTGCCAAAACAGAGTTACCGCTCTTAACACCTCCCCACCCTTCATTTCTCCTCTTTCCATCCCTATTTCGAACTCTTTTACCTCCTTCTCCTTTGAACATAGTCCTCTTTCTCCTAATCCCAGTACCAATTTCTCTCCACATGAGCAAGGGAATCAAATAAGGGTTCTACATTTCGAGTTTCTTCTATTTACGTTACAAGAAAAATTGTATATTGCATTGTATCAAATAATAGCGATTTTATCTCCTTGGTTTTAACAAAGATTTCCTGGTCGAATCTTAATAGAAATAGCAGTTACTCAGTTCAATTCCTTTCAGTTTAGATTTAACAATAAATATCCTTATATGAAACACACTTAAATCAAAGAAGACAATCGATTAAATTATAATTAACAAAACCACTAGATAAGAAATTGTGTCGAAAGACTTAGAGTTCTGTGATCATGATTTACAAAATTCTTACAATTATAAGGAATGCAAACATCGACACATTATGTAATATACGTATGTGTAGATTGTTTAAAATAAATACTCATAGTCTACTTGCTGTAGGATTCATAAAATATTGTTTATTGTACTGTTGATGGAAAAAATATAATCAGTCTCCTTCGACGCTTTCATTTCACTTTAAAACGGGCTTTCCTCATGAAAATAAAATAAAATTTATCACGAAAAAAAAACTTTGATTACACGAGGGATTATAACATCACCTACAACCACACGAATTCTTCATTTCATTTGCAAACATCATAACGTATCTCATGATTTACACTGATACTTCCAAAAATACAAATCATCATTAAGAAAACCATCATCAAAAAATCATATCATGAAACATGATGAAAATTCGAAGTCAAATACCTAAACAAAAGCAATAGGGAATATAGTAAAAAATACATTAACTACAAACCGTGCAAAGAATGTTGTTACAAAAGTGAATGAGAGAGAAACGTCACTAGTTTCTTCAACCAATGTTTTTCGAGAATTGCGGGAATCTCACAAAAGGGTCTAAAGTCAAAATGTCGACATTGGGCATTGGCCTTTTTAACACGATGTTTGTTTCCGAAACTACTTCTTACGAATTTCTCAAAATATTTGGTAAGCTAAAAAATAAATATTCAGCCGACTTAAATGAATTTCCGGATTGGTTGTTAAAACATGTGCGCCTCGCATGCGTTAACTCACATATTTAATGCATCCTTGTGCACCAGAACATTTTCAAATGTTTTCAAAACGGTTAAGATTAATTATTCTCGATATATTATTAAAGGCAACACAAATGAAATTCAAAATTATTGACCAATTTCTCTCTTGTCAGTTTCTTTCACAAATTTTAGAGAGACATTTTTACGTAACCTTTTTATTCATAATTCAACTTGTATAAGAGTAGGAATCTAAGAATTCAGGAAAATGTGCACAGGAGTCATTTCTCCCCATGGTTCGTCACACGCAGTTTTAACTGTTTTTACGTTAAAAATATGTTAAAGCATGTCGCACACCAATATATAGTCCATGTCCATTAATAATCTGATTCATTGTATTAAATATGGAAATTTAATGTATCAGAATGTATACTATTATAATCAATTTTAAAGTCTTGAATTACCCTTTTAGAATGGACAATTTTAAAAATAAAAAGGTAAAAAATGTATGGGTTCACTGTGACCCCACACTCAGGAACAGTGGAAGAATGTTGTGCTTTCAGCTTGCTGGCTAATACCGCTCATATATTGAAGGTTGTTGTGAGCTCTCTGTTCCCTTTTTTTTATTGGATTCAGGGTTAGCAAAATGCAGAAGACATCGCTGGAAAACTGAGACTGAATGAAAATAAACGAATCAAGAAGTTTGAATTTTATTTTGGTTGCTAACAATTCACCTAAAATCTCTGAAAAGATATCTATATTATGCCATGAAGTGTTTGTCTTGTGATTGTTAAGTTGTGAGAAAAAAACATACAAATATATTACTATATTTCATTTAAAAATTAACAAATGACTTGTAATATGAAAGTTAGCACATTTTAATCAGCATCTCAAAATCCTGTAATTACAAGAAAGTGTTTCATATACACAGAACTAGCCAAATACAAAAATATGTAACCAAAATATTCAACTGAATCATCCTACATGTTTTCTGTGTTTCACTGTCCTTCACAGACACATCAACTTTGGCACATTTAACAAATATGAGTTTTATTTATTTTATTATATTCTCCTTGTATATTATTAGTTCTTAACATAATTCTTATGAAGCATTTTAGTAACGCTTACTTCACAAACTATCGATTAGTATTTCAACGGTCAACCAACATTAATCTCGTTTATCTAAAAACGTAATCTTTTTCAGAAGCCAATGTAGCAGTTCTTGAACGATACTGAAAGAAAACAGTATAATTGAACAACTAATATATAGAAATTCACTTGCCAAAATATAATGTCTAGCATGCTTACAATTTCTTTTTTATAAATCTTGCTCGACAGTGGGCAAAATACTCAGTTCACGTTATGTTCTTCAATACAAAAAAAAAACAAATTTGATACAACTCACCCTTTGATGAAGATAACACACACGAAGAATTGCCATATTTGTCTGTAAGCTTTCTAGGTTATGGACATGTCACTTATGATACACAAAACAATAATTTCTCGTTGAAGATATGTAATACGAAATTGATGCTGAAATGCTGTTGAAGCCGCTTGCGATGTTTACATGGAGATGTATGTTGTTCATCATTGAAACTAAACTGCAACTCACACCCGTTAGCAAAAACTACTAAACAACTGCGCGAAAATAACGTCACACTTGTTACTGCTGCTGTCATGCCAAAGAAATTTCACTCCAAAGAGCCAATAAGAAACCAAAATAAAAACGTTCGACGCGCAGAATAAAAAGCTGAACCTACGATAGTTGTGGTGCAAGCGGGTTGCAAATGCAAGATATACTGAGAGAAATGTCAATTTACTTTTTATCAGACTATTTGTTCCCAGAAAATATATTTTGCACGAAAAAACACGAGTTTTTTGCCAATCAAGTGAATGACACTTCTGATGCTTTAGTATCATTAAGATATGCAATTCCTTGATTATCTGTAATATTAAACTAGTGGTGCCATAGAATAGCACAGACTTTTTCTGTTTCATCCCTTTTGTCTGCGCTTGCTTTTCGGTTCCGCTGCTATCGTCATCCTAGCTGTTGTCTATAGGCGTCTAAAAGTTTTTTTTTTTTATATTTTCTCAAGTTTTCGGTCCCCTAAAAGCAGAAGAGAACTTGTGGTGCCTCAACAGCATATACTTTTGCGTATTATTTCTAACTTTTCATGTTTCGAAAATTAAATATATAACTTTTTCCGTAAGTTATATTGGAATTTATTTTATAGTCCGCCGAGGACTCCCATTGAAATTTTAAGGGTAGGGGAATGCCATTTGTATGCTACTGTTAAATGTTTTGTTTAATGCTTATTTTTAAGAAAGTATAAAAATATCGGTGTACAATGAGTGAGAACGATGCATTTTCTCCTATTAGGCGCCAATAAATGAACATTAATTGCACAATCGCACACTACATTGCTTCTCAACACCAATTGAATTTTAGCTTTCTCCTAAGACTTATTTACTTACTTAATAAATAAATAAACTCTTTCAAAACTCTGACCATACTCAGATATATAACAATATTTAATTTACAACAATTTTGATGTATTATTAAATTTTTCTATTGAATCTACTACTTCGAAAGTCAGTAAATAGCTGAGAAAACTATTGTATTGTTCTTCTATATGTTCTCAAGTTTGTTTGGACTTTTCTTTCAGTTTCATTTCATCCATTAAGCAAATACTGGGATGTACTTTTGAAGTGTTCTGGACAATAAAAGTAGTTTTTTATTTCCAACTCCTTTTCCTAGTCACACATTCAGTTGATTTCTTTTATTTTTACATTAAAGTGAATGTAGTATCAATAATAAATGTTTCATTCTCTTTTGTCTTCACAAGTTTGTCTATTGTCATCACATTTGATTGACAACAATTTAAAACATTTTTTGAAAAAATTTTTTCCTTCTTGTTTATTGATTTTTCTTGTTTACTTTTCTTCATTCCGTAATCTGGTTGCATATTCAAGGCTTAACATTACTTTTAAGGCAAGCGATTTTTTTCTATATGAGAACTATCCACAAGCAGCAAACTTTTAGGCGAAAAGTGGCTCTCATTATCTTTCCCTTGCGGGACAGCAGATGCAGCAGCCATTTTGTGATCAACTATTCTATCAGCACGGGTCGTCCTTAATGATCAGTCTCTCTTCAGCCGGAAACACCGCGAGCGAGTGCTCCATAATGGATGGGATCAAGAGAAGAATGGGCCCGGAACTTAAAAAGATTCTCTCCGGGATGAAGGTTTTAAATAATTTAAATCTTCCCTAATAAAACGCACTTAGTGACGTGCAAAATTTAGTTTCAGGGTCCTTTTTAATTTGACAGAAGATCTGAACGAGATGTGAATCACATTCATCAACGACATCGCGATAATCGTATGCAAATTCATTTCGAACGTACTTCTGTACGGGAGGAAAGGAATAATATCCTGATAGATGTGCCAGGCACATTTTAAAGACACTTCTTTGACATTGAGGCGAATATTTAATTGAATACGCAAATTCATTTTTCAATACCTTTTGACGCAAAGAAAGTTCATTAGTAACCATTATTCTCTACTTTTTTCGAACATTTTAGTCAACTGTCAGGGTTCATAGTTCTCTTTTTATTTCATAATTCTCAAATGTTTCTAGAATTTATCGAGTGATCAAAGATATGTTACAGTACAAACAACAGCGTAGCCTACTTTACCTCTGTAGGATCATTTGTGAACATTTCAGATTAAGCAGTCAAAATAACTTTTAAGAACATCTTAAAATTACAAGTTTCTCATCAGTTTTGAGATTTCCTCAGCGTTATGTCACATGCTATCTTCACTTTCTTTTTGCATTATGTTTTTACTTTTTTTTCTTCTCTATATTATTTTTTCATTTTCCCCATTAAAATACAGATTTTTTTGACATTGGGGGTATATCCCAGACTAACCTTTATATTTTACACTAAGTTTTCAATAGTTTATTTTTCTTTTCTTTTTAAAAATTCAGAATTAAATCACTAAATCAAATATTTAGAATAAATTAAAACCTACGTAAGATATCGCTGTAGCTCGCGCAGATGACGCAGTTTTCTCGACACACAATTGGCAATCGGAGATGATTTTGCCGCGCATAACCATAACGAAAATGTACTAACACCCGTTTAATATTTGGATCCCACGACATAGGTGGCTCAGGACATTAATTGATATCACTGCAGGGCCTGTGATCGAGAGGCTCTAGGGTTCGAATCCCGACGGTGGAAGGATTTTCCACACTATTAATAGGTAGTCGAATACAGCGACTGTCTGGAGGAGAATTCTAGAGGCTGGCTGCTCTGATCGGCAGTTTCCCGTTGATTCTCCGAACAACACCAGGCGAATGCCGGAGCAGAACCCTAACCGACGGGCCACAGACCGCGCGCGATCTTTCCTTCCTTTTCCTTGTCCTATCCTCACCCCTTACACACACACACACACACACACACACACACAATCATGCACTACACTAACACAAAAGCCGGGAGCATAGAGCTTGTCCCGGCTGGAGCCGGTGCCCCGCTGGTGGTAGATACCTTGTTGGGGAAAAATTTCGCATCCGACGAGTACATTGGTGCCAGATCTCGCCATCTAGTGGAGGAAGATCATGAAAAACATGACAGGGGGAGGGGGGGCAGGACGTAGAGCGCGGTGGGGTTGGACAGCATGAGAAGGGACAGTGCGGATGAAAGTAGACCGAGGCAAGACCCACCAGGGTTGTGGGTTTGGTTGGGGAACGCAGGGTAGGGTGGGGTTGCACCATACAAAAAATTAATTCCTATCCTCGTTTCCAAAAATGCTGATGGTTAATAAAAACAGCGGCAGCGCAGGGTACAAAAAAAGTACATTAATAAAATTCAAACGCTAGAAACTAGAAAATAAAAAAAATGAAAAGAAAATGGAGTAAAGAAAATGCATAAAACTGCAAGCTTTACACTCCTATTGGAATATAAAAAATTAATATTGATTCTCAGGCCCTGAAATGGCAGTATATTGCCCTTCGCATATTGATGTCGAGTCGGACTAACACTGATTCAGTTTTGAAGAAAATACTCAATTAGTTACTCAAAAAGTGCTAAATCATATTCAATTTTTGCACTAAACACTGTACATTCGAGAAATAGTAAACATAATAATTCGAGATAACAGAACTTTATATACACGGGATAAGGAAATAAATATAGAACCTTTTCAGTGAAAGTGTATTTATCACTCAAATCTATCTCAACAAATATACTACTGTTAGTTTAAGTAGTCGTTTTTCCTGTATTTATACATCACAAAAACGTGTGTCTAATAATTTGTCGGGGAATAAATAAAACTGTTTTCGGCCTTATACTGGATCCTTTGGAAGTCCCGCTGATACCAGTCGGGGGTTCTAGTACTTTCTGAGACCGCCACTGCGCGCTACCAGTCAGGTCTGTCATCGAGTTCCTTAGTAGTTCGCCAAACCTCTACCTGAGCGCCACCTATCTGCAACAGTGCAAAAATGTGTGGCGCGAAATACGAATTCAACTAAAAAAGAACAAATGTGCCAAAAACTTGACAAAAAGTAGAGAAAAGTCTGAAATACGTTTAAAATGAAAGCTGCGTAATCTTAATATATAAAGAGCTGAGCGCCTAACGATTGGTGCAGATTGTGAAGGCCCCAGAAAATTTTCGAGTGATGGTTTGTATGAAAGTTTGGAAAGCGTGACCATCTTTAAATTAGGCTTACATTTTCTTATTACGTGTCGAAGGGCTAATACTTAAGCGCCCGTATTCTCAACAGTGTGTAATACGAGAATTATCGTCGAGTTCAGATAATTGGCGAATCAAAGCAAAAATCCTTATTCACGAGCCCGGATGATTGCGATTCGCGGGTTTCACAGCTCGATTGCATCCCGATTTAGATCCGTGGGTTTTACTTCCGATTTCGGCGTATAATTCGCGAATTGCACTTGGTCGCTCTTAATTATCCTGTTAAACAATAGAGACTCCAACGGGTATGATTTTTTTGCTGTTGAAGTTATGGAACGCTTCTATAACAAAGAGAGACCCTTGTATTTGCTTCAGAATGCAGAAAAATTGTTAGAATGAGTTATTGATTTCCGTTACAAAGAGTTAGTGATGAAGTGATCTTCCGGAGAAGATACGTTCGATAAAATAACTATTAAAATCATGTAATGATCTATAGCCTTACCTAGCTACTTGTACTTCCAGTCTATAATATTTACGTCTCAGCAAGGTAGAAAAAATATTTTCTATTGAAATCAAAGAGGGTAGCGGATTAAGACAGGCAACCAGGCAACGACAAATTACAAATATATATATATATATATATATATATATATATATATATATATATATATATATATATATATATATATATATATATACGGAATTTTGAGGCCAAATGGAAAAGGAAATATTAATTGCCAATATTATAAGAAAAACCGCCAGTATGTTTTTTACCTTCAGAAATGACTCACCTGTGTATAGCTCATGGGTGTCCAACTCGCAAGGCCTAAAAGGCCACAACTAAAACCTTTAATATGGTTCGGGGCTATACTTTCATTACTCGAGCAATCCACACCTGATTTGCCTAATGCCTAAATCAACCTTCTACTTCATACCAGTAATGGCCGCCATGATGTTTTTGTAAAAAGGGGTTTGGTCCAAATATGGGCTAGTGACTGAGCTCTAAAACCGGGCTACGTCTCCGGAGTAGACCATATTTGGAGCAGACCAAAACCGTTTTCAAATAACCTAAAAATTATGTACCTAATTACAATGTACTTACCATTTATGTAACTAATTATAATTATTCATTTGCATTCAAGTTAGCTAAAGCATCACTGGTCACCGGAACACCTTTCCGTGAGGAGCTAAAACGGTACAATTGTGAAGACCACTCCAAATCGACAACAAGAAAACTTCCGTTTACTGCTAATGGGATGAAAGACAAAAGAAAGAAAGAGCAAAAACCTGAAAAATCAAAGAGCATGAAGAAAAAAATCCTCCTCCTTCGCCGAATTCCTCCGCCTCAGAAGATCAGAGACAGCTACTTGGGTAACTCCGATTGGGAATTGGAGGGACCACAACCCACAAAAATTCTCAACAATACGATGCTTCCTGTCTGTTTTGCCAACGGTTGTTTTCGAAAGACATAACGCACAGTGAAAGGGCTGTCTGTTCGCAGTTGGGTCCCACGCTGGAGCTATTTTCACTTACAACTGATTTACAAAGTGCGTAATGTTCGCACGGGTTCAGCTAGTTACTCTTACACTATGAAACACAAAGAGCTCAAAATCGAACATATAGAGTCGTTGCCGTTTTGAAATGGTTATTTTATTAGAGATGATAATAGCTATTAACATACCTAGAAAGGTTATGAGTGTTACTACTGCCGTGGCTAAAAGCTAAAAATCGAGGCAGAGCGTAGTAGAGCCGAGCTTTTTAATTTGGACGAGGCAGTAATAACACCGTAACATTTCGTGGTATGTTCAGCATTTTATCGATCACCATAAAATCTCACGAATAATGGGAAAATTTACGGCATTACTGCGAGAGTAAACACATGAATTCTGTTGCTGCTGCAAGTTAGTACGATATCGTGGGGTGTTGTTTGCGATATATCTATATAAACAATATTAGTAAACCGTGTTTCGAGAAAGATGGATGCAAATAATTTTCCTGAGCCTAAAGATACCTAAAGAAACGACGTTCGATTAGGAAATTGGCGCATTGACTTCCAGTGGCGACACTTTCACATCGTCAGTAAACACGATTACTGAAGTAGAGTTTCGTTTGGTGGAATGTGAGAAAAATGAGGTTAATTTACCTAATACATATTTTTTATAATTGTACTATTAATAATATTACAATCAAGAATAAGTATTCCCCAAACCAAACTGAATTACTTCTAAATTGTTTGAATCTGAATTGTTCTATACATCGCTATGTTTTTTCCTTAACAAACATCTGACTTGCGATGCATCGATTGTCGTTTACGTTGCTAAGGATGTTAAAACCCGTTGCTGAGGATGTTAAATTTCTTAACATACAGGTAGGTACATGTGCACTTAACAAACCTGCAAGGTTGCTTGTTAATACGGGTTAAAGATGCATGTGACCGATAATCTACACCGGCTTAATAATAATTGCATTGTTATGCGCAGAGTTAAGAGTTTCTGTTATTTTGTATCGGGTAGAAGGTATCAGTGCCTTTCTAAAAATGTATTTAAACAATTTTTTGAATTGCTCTTTCGAACTGGATCGTCAAATGATCGACAAGTCAAATAATAATAATAATAATAATAATAATAATAATAATAATAATAATAATAATGCTCAAATATACATTACTAATGTCTATGTATTTTACCAATTAGAGGCTATGAACTCTGATACAGGCAATTAAATTCGACCATATATTATATTCCTCTTTCTCTCTCACTCGCTTTGTGGTCCTCTCATATCCATTGTCCCTGTCTTTCGGCTCTTTCCCTTTCCCCGCTGGATACTCTGCCGTCCTGTGTGGAGAGGCCTGCCCTCTCGTGGCCCGCGCCGGGGGAAGGGGAAAGGGGCCGAGGGGATGCCGACTGCGGTGCCGCGGTCCGTGTTTAAGTTTGAACAAGCTCCCTCTCAGCCGGCGCCGGGTGGTAATTGCACGGCGGCATCCAGTTTGCCCGTCGCCGCCCAGTTGATCGTTAATTAACGCCTTCCCGGCGCGGACAACTGCCCCGCCCCTCCTCCCTTCCCACCCTCCCCTCCCGCGCTCCGCCCCACGCCCCTGTGGAACGCCGCTTTTCCGCTCACAGCACCGTAGAGGGCGCTCTGGGATGGATTTACCTACACGGAGAGCCCCATGCCCCGGAAAAAAGTCATAAAATATTTGAAAAATCTGTCAAAAATGTATGTCTTTGAAAAATAATTTCTTATATTAATGTAAAATAATTCATTGAAATAACAATTATTTTTTAAATAAAAATTATATAAGTTCAATTCTGTAAACATTGTTAATTTCCATTTGTAGTCGTTCATAAAGATTTTATATTTTAATTAGACTTTAGTGAATCCCAACCACTCCTCGTGCGCTGCGTCCCGCCCCGCACCCTTGCGGTACACCCGCTCCTCTGCATTGACCGTAGCTTCAACACACCCCCATAGAGAGCGCTCTGGGATGAATTTACCTTCATGGGGCTCATGCCCCGGAAAACATTTCATAAAATATTTGAAAAAAAGGTCAGAAATGTTTGTATTTGGAAAATAATTTGTTATATTAATGTAAAATAATTCATTGAAATAACAATTACATTTTTAAATACAAAATATTTAGGTTCAATTCTGTAAACATTGTTAATTTTTGTTAGTAATCGTTCATAAAGATTTTATATTATAATCAGACTAGTAAATCTGGAGGGTGGTGGTGTTTTTTTCTTTGTTTTTTTCGTGAGAGGGCAACCCAATGTTAAGCTTGAGAGACTTGCAACACCTCAATCCAGCCTTGATGGTGCACCTTCACGGGAATGGATTCGAACTTAACGTCCTGTCCAATTTGGTTAAATCTAGTTTTTGCTGATTTTTTTTTATTAAAGAGCAACGCGTCAGATGTGTAATAGACATGCTTGCATTTTGCTAGAGGCAGGAGAGTAGCTATAGTTATTTCGTGTGTTGTACTATCAAAACTTATCAGCACATATCGTGCCTGAGCAAAATATTTTGAACAGCTAGAAATAACCCGTCGTAGAGTACTAAATGAAACTCTCACATTAATAATTAATTAAAGCACAATATTTATATTGCTATAAAACAAAATGGAGAGCAAGTTGTTAACTTTCATACTAAGACAACAGTATGCCACATCTCAAGCGGGAATAAACATTCGCAAAACATACAGTATGAAGGCCTATTGAATTTGAATGAGTTCTGAACGCGTAGCATAATGAACCGAATCTATTGTTCAATTCATTTAAACGGACGTTCCATTTTAGATTTGAATTGAGAGACCCGAAAATTTTGTTTCCTTAACATTAGTCAATTGCACGTCTTATTTATTTCTTTTACGTCAAAAAACAGTTCAAACTGCGTATGACGCGCTATGGGGAAAAGTGAATTGTGTGCACATGACGTGCTATGGGGAAAAGTGAATTGTGTACACATATGTGAAAAGTGAATTGTGCCTTATAGCAGGTGAACCATCTGATTAAGACTATGATGACTTCTGATCAGAGGCGTATCTAGGTATTCACGCCCTCATGGCAAGCATAGAATTTGCGCCCCTGACAGTATACTACTTCAAATTAGGGTTGTTATTTGTTTTAGCGGTTATACTCTAAATAGCGCCCATGGCACGTGGCATGTATGCCATAGCGTAGATAAGCATATGCATATGATATTAAACTGTTTCTTTATTGCAAAGAATATTCGCATCATCCGCACATAGAATTGTTCTTCCGTTTCTAATTGTCGATGGCATATCGTTTACGTTTAGTAGGAAGAGAAACGACCTAAAATCGAACCTGCGGAACTCTATACCAATTAGCAATGAATCGGAAGGGTGAATAAATAAACACGGTGTCAGGTATCTGTGAGTGACAGGCGGAGAATACGCGCAAGATTACTATTTTTAGAATAAGAATGAAATATTAAAACACACATGAGTTTGAAATTGTATATTTAATCAATTGTAATAAACATACAGTAGACTTCGCTTTTTCACGGAGAAAGTAAGAATGCACAGCTTGTTTGTGTTAATTTTTCTCCAGCATTACGAACTAGCCTCGAAGAAATCTGTGAAATGAATAAATCTTTGATACAATTTATCGTGAAATTTTAATAAACATCAAAGTATTACTTTTTTCAATTTAATAAATATGTTTATATTTTGAGGGGCGTTCAAGTACATAACATCAAATTTTTCAGAAACTGCGGAAAACCGATTGTTAACAAGTTATCTTTTCAAACAATATATGCGGTACTGGTTACCAGTATTGTTAAAATAGTCTACGTATACTGCTATCAAATCAGTTATTTATTGTAATGACGATATTTCATGTTAAAAGTTGGACATTGTTTGGTTTTGCTTGGAAAATTTGGACGTTTGCTTTTGTAAGAAGCACTTGCGGACGTTTGCTTTAACATAAAATGAGGTTACTATTATCATCACATTTGACTGGGATAAATTACTTTACTGTAGTTTGTATGCAAATATTTTATTTTTCCAAACAGACAAAATTACTACAGCAATATCTGTAGCTAATGTAATCATTTTTTTGGCTCCTAAAGAAATTACAAAGAACTAACAAGAAATTGAAATCTAAAGTACCAGCCATGATCATCTTCTGGCCAATCATAATTATCTTTAGTTCAGGACTATCCATTACTTTGATTTTCAGCTATTGGTCCATCAAGAAGAAAAGGAATACTATTCCAGATCAGGAGTATCTGAAGAATTCTCTCCATTTATCTCTTAAAAATTCAGTCAATTGACCTACTACATTATATCTCTTTGCCAATGGTATACCCCTTTCAAGTGACACGTGTTGAAGACTCAATTGTACTATATTTGATAAAGAAAAACCGTTTCCAAAGGGTCAAAGCAGGAACTTTGACATGCTTGTTTTTGTATGAACGCTCCACATGTATGCTAATAACTATTGTCCTAAGTTCAAGCTGATTATAAAATTCCATTTCTTGTTTATACATGCTTTTTGAAAAAAATCTACGATCTGCCACTAATTTTGCAAAGAATTTTTTTACGTTGTGAATGAACTTGACTTGTGTTACAGTTTCAAACACACAATGAATGGAAATCGACACTTACTTTTTGCAAATAAAATGGACGTATGCCTCAAGGGTTCTTCATTATTTCCATTCCGATGCATTCCCTGGCAGTTTGCACACCAACAACAAAAAGAAGCAAGCTTTTGCAAATGCGCCAACGAAATGGATCATGATAAATTCTTTTTGCAGACTTAATCCACGGCGTATCGTCGTTTTCCTCTAACTCGGGCATTTCAACAAATACCTTCAATCACTGAACTCTGAAATGCCGTAACATTCACAAAAGAATAGTACTCAGTGTTGCCAGTTGCCTCCAACCAATTACTCCCAGATGGCGTGGTAAAACCCTCCAAAATTTAAAATAAACCATCAAACTATTAAATATTCTAAAAATACTAAACAGATTACAACAGTTAATTATAAATATGTTTTTAAACATATCTGAAAATAAGAGGTAGTAAAAAATTGATAAAATTATACAATTTAATTCATGTATGTGTAACTTCAGATCAGAGATCTTGTAGGAATCGATTTTTTATAACCAAAAACGAATTAAATCAAATCGAGGCCGCAATATACAATCGGCTATGCATTCTTATTTCAGACATTAAATCAACGACATTTACGTCAATGTTGTGTGACTCGTACGTTTTGGTTGTTAAATATTGACGACGTTGACACGAAATTTCGACAACCACTTAGTGTGTGCGATTTGCGATTGACGGTTTGTCTTTGTTTTGTAAAAGGTATGTAGTACTTTTCGGAAAATATTTTATTAAAATCTTTTATTTTTATGAATATTAAAGCAATACAATAATAATTTTCTTGTTTTAGCAGAGGTTTTAAGGTAAGTAAAGGCCCGGTCGTGGTTCATAGCGAATTCGCTAGTCTTTCACCACTGACGTCCGAATTCGATTCCCGTTCAGTTTCATGTGAAATTTGTTCCAAAAAGCGAATTTGGCTGCTTCACAAGCGCTAGTCCAACCCCTATGAGGCACCCTAAACACTACCATTGTCCTATTTCCTTCCCAATTCAGGCCGCTGGGTAGTGACATAGAGGCGCGTGGAGTAAGAGGCGCGTACGTGGAGATGCTACCTGGCGGTCGTCCTTGACAACTGACTAGACGAGACAAAATGCAGCGCCCTCAGGAATACAGAAAGCGCTTGATAACATATTAATGGAAGATTTACTCCACGCTCAACGCTCGACCAGGGGCGAAAAGTCGCGTTACGTCGATAAGCAAGATTAAGGACGCAACGAATTAAAAAAGTATAAATAGCGTCCAATATACTATATTTATATTATAAAGCTTTTGTTATTCAATGTTTGTATGGACCAAAGCATATATATTTTTGGAAGCCATTAAATCAACCAAATTTCATATAAAACTAATTTTGAATCTCATTTGTACTTCAAGATAATTATTTTACAATATTTCTGTTTGAATACTGCCGTCTTCATAAATAAGAACGAAGATACAGTGCTACCATACCTAACTCTTTTGTACCCTCTCCTTTTTCTCTAACGTCATAACTCTTGTAAATCATTCAATTTAATTTATAATTTCTTGAAAATTATTGCATTTTATTAATTTTCCAAGTAAGTATTTTACAGATCCGTTTTCGAGTACGTTGTTAGTTGATTTTATTCATCAAAGAAGCACTGCTAATGTTCTAACTTGAGGATGACATTCTTTGAAAAAAAAAAACCCTTCTAAATAGAAGTTTTCACATGTTTATTCAGTAAATTGTTGCTAGCCCTACGTGCAGATATTTCTTGATATAGTTCAAAAAAGGAACCGCGTACTTTACCCATAATGTAATGTGCATAGTTTCTGAAATAAACAATACTCTCTAATGGAATACTGGCTTGTTTCTTGCTTGGTAGACAAATCCGCTTAAAGTACGAATAAAATTAGAATGTAGTTGGCAGTTGGGAGCGGGGGGGGGGCAGCGTTGCCGCATACTGAACGCACTCAAAACTATTTTTGGGTTTTTCTAACGTGGCATCTCTGGGTAGTATCTCCACGATGAAATTCGGCTCGACTTTTTGCGTCATTCTCAGTCCTGCCTCTAGTCGCTTAATCAGCAGCACTGTCGCGATCATGCGACATCTTGCGGTAGGACCAAGAAAGACGCAAAAAGTCGTACCGAATTCCATCTTGGAGATTCTACCCACATTAAAAAAAAGTATAACTAGCCAAACAGACGAAAGGAATCTAGCGTATACCACCGAATTTTTTAACATGTCGTTTGACGTACATCAGCTGTTGAAAGTGTCATCCAATCGGAAGGTTCGTCACCGTGATGACGTTCAAGCTCCCGGTTGGATGACACCGTAACAGCTAATTTACATTAAGCGCCACGTTAAAAAATAGAAGAATAACTCCTCACAAGTGAAAGAAAGATAATAAATACAAAATTTACCATGTTACCAATTTACCACGTTATATGTCGAAGTAACAAACTTTGTAAATATTTGAGACAACTACATCGTGCGCACTCAACAGAAAGTGCAGGTGTCGCATTCTCGAATACGTGCGTATATACGTAGTAAAGGGAAAGTTATGTAATGTTCCAGAAAATCAATTTCCAGATTTTAACAGACATACATATATTGGTGTCCCCTGATACCGGTTTTTTTCCTCTTCCAAAACTCTCGTCCCACGAGAACACCACTAAAGTCTAAACCATATGTAGGATTTTTTCCAAAATGGTTATTCTCCGGTTGACCTGGCTTCCCTCAAAGCGCTGCGATATTGAAAAACGTTTTTCAAAATTTGGGGTTACTTTACACGAAGCCCCCGCATATTTTCTAAAAAATTTAGGCTCCAATTTTTTCTCTCCTTTGTTTCTTAATTGCTAATTAATTACGCGAAAATTAAATGAATTGCTCTTCAAACTTCCGAGTAATTAATTGTGAACTGCTGGGCGCGCCCGCAGCAAGCAGGCCGGCCGGCCGGTCGACCTGCTGGCCGCGTGACGTCACGGGTAAGGGTAGCCAGGAGAGGGTGCTGAGCCAGCGAGCGCGCCAGACCGCCGGCGCCGCCGCCCGCTCGGCTGACAAATTTAAATGAAATACACAAACAGGCCGGGAGCTCACTTCGATATTGAAAACATTTATCCCATTACTATTTGACTCCTGTCTTCAAATATTGACTGATTTTTGTAGGTCATTACATATGGTTGTTGACCTCATGACATTGTTGACAAGAAATATCTATATTTATATTCCTTGAACATATTCAATTTCAAACAATCTGCCATCCTCTTTCCAAATAGTCTTCCTTATTTCTTAAATACATGTAATGACAGTGTTGTCGAAATACTTGTTTTTTGAAATCACTGTAGTTTTAACTAATTTGAATTGATATACATAATCCACAAAATAAAGATCTGGTTTGAGCCCTGATAAGGTCAATTAGGCATTGGTGAATCGTTGGCAATGTTATAAAGCCTTAACAAATAAACCAACTTTTTCAAAGAACTAGAAGACTTAAAATCTTCACTGCTGTGAATCTAGTAAAATATTAAGATGAGTGAAGTAAAAATATTATAACCAAAAAATATACATAAAAATGAAAGTCAAATATTAAATTAAGTATTAAATATGTTGGCCTTTTTTGAGAGCGGTAAGTATAAATACAAAACATGTAATTATATTAAAATACGGTCTCTAGTGATGAGGACCTACAAAAATCAGTCAACATTTGAGGACAGGAGTCAAATAGTAATGGAACAAATATTCCAAAGAGAATGTTTATCCTCCATAATAATTAAATATTGACACATGTCCAGAGTCGTCGATCTCATTAACGATTTAAAATTAGCAGATGCTACGAAAAATGTCAAAAACTCAAATCTTGCTTTACAAATAATATCACATATGCAATGTTTTGCGATGTAGCCCGACACAATTCAAACAATAGTTTCAACAAAAACTTGTAACTTGATTCCACAGTTGTTTAACATACTACGATTGAATCAATTTTTTTCAACATACTGTACACGTTTATGGCCTTTCAGCGATCATCAGCAATGTACTTGGAGAACCTTCATGAAGATAACAAAGTATTGGTATAATTTTCAATACTGAAGTGAGCTCCCGGCCTGTTCGTCGGGAGTCGTCTGTCGGTCGGTCGGCCGACCGGCTGCGGCCGTTCACAATTAATTACTCAGAAGTTTGAAGAGCAATTTATTTAATTTTTGCGTAATTAATTAGCAATTAAATCCTCTACAAGATGGCATATTTGGTTTTGTGGTAACTAATTGTGGTAGATCCAGCGTAATCTTCCACTAGCTCACCATTGATTACGCAAAAAGTCGAAGAGCAAAAAAAATTTTTTTGTGTAATTAATTAGCAATTAAATCGCTCTACAAGATGGCGTATGTGGTTTTGTGGTAACCGTTTTTGGTAGTGCCAGCGGAAACCGGAAGTGCTAGTTTTTAATTAATAACTCGGAAGCTTGAAGAGCAATTAAATTTTTTTGCGTAATTGATTAGCAATTAAATCACTCTACCAGATGGCATATTTGGTTTTGTAGTAACTAATTGTGGTAGATCCAGCGTAATCTTCCGCTAGCTCACCATTAATTACGTAAAAAATAATTTTTGTGTAATTAATTAGCAACTAAATGGTGGCGTATGTGGTTTTGTGGTAACCGATTTTGATAGTGCCAGCGTAAGAGAGGTCACAAAATGGCGCTTGCAAGGTAGGCTTCTGATCGGGAGCACTTAAGATGGGGCAAAAGTTCTTGAAATGTTTGCTGAATTATACCATCTTAAATGAAATGAAAATACAAATATATTAAGAAAAGATTGGACTATCTTAGACATCATACATACAAAATGATGAGATTCTCTACCTAATATTTCTATCCTTTAACAAATTATGTGATTAATAACGCAAAAAAAAGAGTTATGTTTAAAGTTGCTTACAAATTTCTGTATAATAAACAAGTTGTTAGGAATGTTAAAGGTCGGGCAGATGTTAGGGCTTCAATGGTGTAACAGCATATCAGACTGTTATTCCCAAGTTGCCCGAGTGATACCTCCTTTCTCTGCTAGATGGTAAAAGCATAGCAGAATTTGCGTGGTCAGGCAGATCAGACCTAATGGCCTGGACCTCTTCATGTAAAATAAAGCATTAATTGAACTGAGCAGATTTGATCAAGGCAACCTGGCATATCAAATTTCTTACAATTATTATGATTTCACAGACATGGATGAAACTAAGAGAAAATTAGGCAAGAAGAGTCCAAGAACACACATATAACATAAAAGAAATCGCCAAATATGCAAAATTTCCCTTACTAATCACAGGCTAGAATGTGTTCATGTTATCAATTTTGAAAATGTACATATTATTGTCTTAGAATGGTATCAGAAAATATTCAAATTAACCTCCACCTCAGATGAACTTAATGATGAGAAGTACCAATGAATACATGATGTAATTTATTACATAAAGTAAAAAATAGAAATTAGTAACTCCTGCATTCATAATCAACATTTCATTCCTCTCTGTAAAACACTTCTCGTATCTCTCTCCTTCACCCACTCTTCATTCCTAATCACTCTTCTTCCTCCTCCCTGCTTTTCACAACTTCTGAAATACCACATTTAATTCTCAACTACTGTTATTCATCATCTTCTTCTAAGGCTCGACGACGTTCAAATGAACATCTTGGCCTGTTCAACAATCGTTTTCCATTTTTCTCTCTTCTTCGAGTGCTTGATCCAATTCTCAATCATTTTCCTGATGTCTTTGACAACACCATCTTTCCATCTATTTTTAGGCCATCCTCTTCTCCTGGTGCTCTCTGGACACCAGCTAAAGATCTTGTTCACTATTCTGTCATGCAACATCCTATTAACATACCAAGCCAACTTCATCACATGGTTTTGATATAATTAAACTTCTCCCAACAACCAAATTTAAATTTATTTCTATCTCCAAACTAGAGTTCATGTTTTTTAACAAAAATACAATACACTCAAATTTTTCTCCTGAAGGTATTTTAATTGTTTTAATTTCTTCTCAAGGTGCTACTTGTTTTAAAACGAAGTACTTTCTCTTGAACAGTTTTAATTTCTATAAATATCAATATACAATTTATACAACATATTTAGAAGCCATTGCCTCCTCTTGGCTATTATCAAAACACACCTTTGACATGTCACTCATTCTCTTCTTCTAGAAAGAACCAACTTCACCAAATCAAACAAGGATTTTGAGATGTTCAGACAAGATTCAAGGCAAATCAGACCTTCAGACTTGTTTCGTGCACGTGCCACGCTCTACAAGTCCTCAACAGAATCGCACACAAAAAGCACGAGTTAGCAAACTACAAGAATGCTGTCAAATGGGCAAAGAGAATGTGTTGTTGTTTCATCAAACGATTTATTAAAATACTCTGTAATTCAGAAAAACAGAAATTAATCCCCTTGTGAGATAAGTGACTCTGGATCCTACTGTTTGTAGTAATCCGACAAGGCATTCCTTTGCAGGAAGTCATTAAATAAACAGTAATCTTCACTTCTCCACTTCATATACTACATTTCAAAACTGCTCGAAATGATCACTTAATAAAGGTCAATCTATGAAACATGTCTCACCAGGTGAGAGCTGAAAAGAGAGAATATTTACACAACTTAAGGAAAAAATCAATCGCTTCAACAAAAAAAGGGCCATTAATAGATATGACTGCTTAATTGAGGTGGCCATTTTAGAAATTTTATTGTAGTATTATAACAAGTAAAGGTTACAAATAATTCATGAAAATATGAGTTGCAACCACTAGTTTCCTCCTGTTCATTTTTTTTTTAATTCAAAAAAATGCACATATCAAATACATCAAATGAATTCTTTATCCTTTCTTCAACTCAACTAGATCAACACACTGAACGTATCAACTCTTTATAAATAGATTCTAGCTCATAATTTAAAATTCTCACAACCATAATCATAAATCAGTTAGTCAAATAAAGTTATTATAAATAATCCTGTAGAGATCAAAAGCATAAAAAATATTCACAGGCACCAGAAAATACTGTATGTTTTCTGAAATAAATTCTGAAAGAAAAGAAAGGAAATTAAAATAAAAGTGTACACTTAAATACAGTTGGACATCTATATTTAGAATGAGAATCCAAAATTCTTTAAGAATATTTTCAAATAGGAATAAAATATGGCATTTTTAACTGTTTTAAAAGGTTTCAGAATTTTCATAGAGACTTAGTTTGGTACCAATGAAAATAAGTTGTGATAAATAGATATGTCTGCATTCCATGAAATGTATTTATGAAAAATCTTAATAAAAGTAAGTTTAGGCATTAAGCAGCTGTGACAGTTCAGAAATTTACAAATAACCTCAATTTCATACGCACTAAGTTTTTACCATCTAAATTCTGCCTTTCATCATGCTAAAAAATAATGAGAGAGAGTTTTATTTTCTATACCAATATCTCTAATATGGAACTGAACTTCTCATGTAGTTCAGGAAATCTGTTTTGTGGGTTTTTGCAAAGCTGTTTGTAATCTGTAAACATCCATGGAAGACCTTTTTTGGCAGGTTCTAAAAGAGTTGAGCATCGCTGAAGATAATATTGTTCTGCAAAATATATTCTCCTGCCAACCCTATTCTCATCTTCAACCAGCAAGGGTTGGTGCACCAGCTATTAATGTGTCATTCAGAGCTTATAGTTGGAAGATAGGGATACTTTTCAGAAGCTCTTTACTTTGTTCCAATATCATCACTAAAAAGAATATTGTAAGAATTGATACAAATCTCATTAAACAGCAATGAGAAAAATACGTACGCACATGAATTAAGATGTAAAAGTGATGTAAACCTTCCCAACAACAAACAGACCATAAATACTGAATTTCAAAGAGCCTGTATTATTTTCATCACACATTTTATTAAACTCATAAAAGACTATATTTTCATCAGAGAATTGTAAATGTAAATACTCTTTCTTAAAAAGAAAGTTTTAAAGAGTACTTTTCTTGATTTCTAGGTACATAAATGGATTAATATCATGTGAACATTCTCCAGTTGGCAGAATGATGATAATAATAGAGAGTAAAATGGTTCGAAAACAAGTTAGCCAACGTTTATGAAATACATGTGCACAATTTCTACAGATTAATTACTGGCTATGTCCCCTAATTTGGTTTGGCTTCAATGTGTCAAAAACAAAAATCGCTCGCATGACTGAACAGACGATTCAACTAGTGATCTAAGAATTTTATGATGAGTGGCTTACTTCATTTTATTCATGATTTGACTAAGCTTCTTTTGTAGAGTTAGTTACTATGATACAGACTACTGTCACCTTACCATCCAGCAGCAAATGGCAGAACTACCAAAGGAATTAACTTATTTTTTTTAACTCGTGTCCTACAACAGAACATTCTTTCTTACACTTTTTACATTTGCAATTTCAAAACCTGTTTAATAAAGTTCAATGAAAATGAGACCTAACCACTTTTCGAAGCATCCCTTGTTCAACCCATAGAAGAAATTTTAAGGAAAATTTGGTTTGGTTTTTGAGAAAATGTAAATTTTATGCATTAACTTCATGCAGAAATTATGCAATTTCAGTTTTTCAAAAAAATGTTGCGAAATGTTCGATTTCAGAGTTCACGGTCTGAAATAGCTCAAGATTTTATACCATCCTTTGACACATACAAGGAGAAAATTTAAAGAAAAAAATTGAAAAGAAACAAAGAAGAAGAAAAAGTTTATAAAATGCCTATTAAAAAAAAAAGATTTCAACACAAATGTGCCATACTTTTAAGTGTCCTTCATGGTATCCAAAGAAAGTTTAATAAAAAAACTTGAAGTCATTTTAAGAAAATTTCGATTATGTAATTGAGGTTTCATGTACCTCCCAGAATCAAAATATCCATTTCAAACTCATCGGGCTCTGGTTCATTTAAATTGATCAGTGAATATAAATTTTGGAGAAAATCCTCTGTAATGTTTATGTGTAAGGATTGACAACACACAGACAGACAGACATTTTGCTGTGAATCATTTTTTTGGTTCAAGGACCCACAAAACGGATTCTGACTACACAATGTGTTAGAGGAAGTAATTTACTAATACATACAGGAACAAGACTTATTCACTTCTTCATTATCACGGCCAAGCAATTAAAGAGTTTTTCTATTAAAAAACTGCTGTTTTCCAACGCACAATCACAACACCTCTTCTTACGAAGGCAAAAAAGTAAAAATACCTCAGAGACTTGCAAACTTACCAATGCAAATTTGCAATTGAGACAACTTTCTGAAAGGAGGCATACAAGGGAATATTTCACACTTAAAATTCAGAACTGGGTAGGAAAGCAACCATTGCAGTTCAACTTAGCAATCCTGTTTCTTAGGTGCAGACAACTTTCAGAAGTCCAACTGTATTATAACCAGAAGGTTCCTAAACATTGCATAATTTAATTAAATTAAAAACAATTATTTTCAAGGCAACAAATTTACTTCCTGAGATAAAAAGTAACTTTTACGACACCATGTAAACAATGTTTGACCCTAGCGGACTTTTAACACCATTACTTATCACATTAACACATGATTTTTGTGGGTCAATCTCAAAAAGAGAATCATTTGTTATGAGCACTTTTCCTTGTGTTGGTTGATTAAATGCAGGCATTGTTCGAGGACCAAGGACAGGATCTTCATAACGCCATAGGCAAATACTGGAAGGATCTACAAAACAAAGCAAAAAATTGCCATTAATCATTACTTCACTTGAAAGTCTATATCATAGGTAAAGAATGTGAAACATAACTCTAAAGAACAACAATATAACAATAATTTCAATTTTATTAAATTAATTTTTGATCTCTAATAGTTCGCTTACGGGTTATATAAAATATATTAACTTACACAAAATTCACTTTCAGTACAAATAATTAAAATTATGCATTTTTGCCTAAGTTTGTTTTTGTTTTTTCTTTCAAAATATAATTGAAATTCATCACTATTTCAAAAATAAATATATTTCTTGTAGTGTGTAGTCGACTCTGGTTCTAGTGAAATCGGATATAGTGAACCTTTAGTCACTGGTCCTGTTTCACTTGCATTACAAGTGAGCATAAGAAGATATGGTTATAGTGAACCTGAATCTCAGCTATAGTGAACTTAGGAAATACAACGCTCAAGAAATTAATTCCCGCCTGGAAAAAATACATCTCCTCAGTGCCACAAATTCCAATACTAGTCAGCTTGCAAACAATACCATCGGCCAAAGGTCATAATTTAAGAAGTCTCCCCTGAGGTGAAGGTAGCGGACCCAGAATGGGCACCTTACTCATAACCTCACGCCGCTCAGTTTCACAGTGGAAGCAAAGGTCCTGACCTGTGTGGGCTGCAACTGGTGGCAGCGACGCATGATTGCTTGCTTTAATTGCAATCTTGGTGGACTTTTTTAAGCGCAAATAAATTTATTGAAATTTTCAGTTCATACTGATAATGTATTTTGTTGTATTTCTATGTTAATAAAATCAATTGTTATAGAGAGATTTCTTTAATTTTGACATCATCGGGTACAGTGAACCAATAATGTTAGTCCCTAGAAGTTCATTATTACTCAAGTCAACTCTATATACTAATTCCAATGATTCCTTTGTAGCCATTTTCCAGACATGATGCGAACGGTGTGGCTGTGAAAGACTTCCAATGAAAGTAGTCATGCTGTTGGTGGGTTAGAAGTGCAAAATTAACAAACAATCAATGGCTGTTACTATTTTATACCAAGATTGTATCGTTCAATTCCTAATTGCATCCTTAAAAAAAGCAGACCTTCCAAGAAAATAGATCATTAAATCATATTCGAAAAATTTTAATTAAAAATTACAAAAACCTGCAATTACTGTAAAATAATTATTTCACATTCTTCTCATCCAACAAATATTCAGCTTTTTCATTTGTAAATTCACATTGTATGAATGAACAGTGAAACCCTTTTACTGTGTGGTTGGTGTTCTTAGGAATAAACATTCTTCGATTTAGCAAAAAGTCTATAACAAATTATAATTGACAATTTTGCCCTTTATATTAATTCTTTACTGTATCATCCTTTTCTTTAGAGTAGCTGAACCCAATTATTGAAGGTAATAGCTTCTGCTGGGTATCATGATTACAGAAAACTAACTTTTTCTTGCATGCACAAACAATACGTCCCAATAGAACAAAAAGAAAACTACCTAGAAAACTCATTATGAAAGCCCTCAACTAAAGTTCAGTTTCATAACAAAAAACAGGATTTCCATGCTCCATCAAATCCAAAAAAGAGCATGCAATATAATATCATGCATTATTGAATCCAAAAATGCATTTTGCTATCAAAATAAGCATGATTTAGGGTGAGACGCCTCGCGCCAGCATACACTCGCGGCGCCGACGCCTGCTCTCACGCGTTCTGCGTGAAAAACGTACATTTGTAGTGAAAATCCATTTTGTTATTTTACGACTTGATTGTTAGTGATTCTGGGCGAGTCAACTACTAACGTCATTAGTCCCGTACGTGTAATGCGAGTTTTTTTCTCGGGAGGTGGCGGTGGCCTTCCCCCGCTGCATGGCCAGATCCAGCGCCGACCTACCGTCGGCTAGCGGGGCTTTCCCCTACCAGGCATCTTCCACCAGCGGGGCACCGCCCCAGCCAGGTCAAGCTCTAAACTCCCGATCGGTATCCCGGCATGTGTGGTAGTGTAGTGCATGTTAGTGTGTGTGTGTGTGTGTGTGTGTGTGTGTGTGTGTAAGGGGAGAGGATAGGACAAGGAAGAGGAAGGACTGATCGCGCGCGGTCCGTGGCCCGTTTGTTAGGGTACTGCTCCGGCATTCGTCTGGTAGTGATTGGAGAAACCACGAAAAACTACCCATGAGAATATTCGGCCGCTAGAGTTCTCCTCCAGACAGCGACTGAATTCGACCCAGCTGACAAGCTAGAGTCAAATAACCGTCGGGACTCGAGCCTAGGACCTTACGGTGAGAGAGACTACAGTGACATTCGTTGATGCCCTGAGCCATCTCTCCCCGTCTTCCCCCGAAGAAACTCGTAAATTTTCGTCCACTTAGGCTTGACGGAGCCCTCTTCCGAGAAGGCGCAGCTGCCGCGCGGCGCCTGCTTCGACCCTCCCCGCTCCCACATGACGCCGGAATTGTTGAGATGTTCAAAGAAGGCGATTTACGCTACCGCACGTGCAGTCTGTTCTAAACTACGCGGACTGTTTGAATTGCGCGGCTCCAGTTGATTCCAGGAAAAGCCGCTTGATGTCGCTGGGTTCACACAGAACTACTGATTATGTCGCCATTTGATATCTTCATTTGTTTATAAGCTACGTAGTTTTTAGTGAAGTGCGATTTTTTTCGTTTGGCGGGTTTCAAAACGAATGACTTAAAAGAGCAACGACTTGCTGTGAAGTTTTGTGTTAAACTTGGAAAATCTGCGACAGAAACTTTCGCTGTGCTTAGAACGGCTAGCGGTAATGTTGCTATGAAGAGTATGGCATGTGTAAAGCGGCATGAACGTTTTAAAACTGGTCGACAGACCATTGAAGATGAGTGTTTTGTACGTCCTTTCACGTCAACTGGCGACTCACACATCGACAATCAACAGTTAATCGACGCTCACTGCCAGGGAGCTTACTGAAGAGCGTGGGATATCAGTGGAATCTTCTCACGACGTTTTGATTAAAAAAATTGAAGATTTGCGCGATGATACAATTGTGCCACGCCTGACAGAGTAACAAAAAGGATATCGTGTCCAGCTTTGTCAGGAACTGCTAGATCGTTCAGAAGATGAAATCATCTTGTCAAGGATCATAATAGGTGATGAATCATGGGTTTATGGTTATGACATTGAAGCAAAGGTCCAATCGTCCAGTGGATGCGAATCGTCTAGTGGATGAAAACGTTCCCCAGGCCCAAAACAGCCCATCAAGTTCGGTCCAAGGTCAAGGTGATAGGAGTTATTTTTTATGCTAAGGGGGCTGTTCACGATGAGGATCTCCCCAAAGGCTCCATAGTAAACCAAAATTACAACATTGAAGTTCTGAAAACCTGACGGACGCCATCCGTCGCAGAAGGCCAGAAATGTGCAGGAGTTGCGACTGTTTTTTCCATCATGACAACGCTTCAGTCCATTCAGCCCTCAGAACTCTTGAGCTTTCGGCCAAACAATCGATCACTGTTCTTCCCCACCCTCCCTACTCACCTGACCTTGCTCCTTGTGACTTTTCTTGTTCCCCAAACTCAAGAGACTCTTGAAAGGAAGATTTGAAACGTCCCGAGATTATGGCAAATGGGGCAACGGAGCTGAAGGGCATTACAAAGAAAGCATGCCAGGAATATTCCAATAAGTGGAAGCACCGTTGGGGATGAGAGTACTTTAAAGGGGACCCAGACATCTAATTTAAAAGTAAAGCACATTTTGTTTCATTGCGTCAGTGCGCGTATTTTTTGAACAGCCCTCGTACATGACTGACTGCCCGGACACCGACCCTTTTCACCCCACGGGCAGTTGTGAGCGTCTCCGAGGACGACAGCTCTCCGCGCACGATAACGTCCCGCTAATAGCCGTGGGATTTATCCTAACATGCTCAGAGCTGCCCTACGTAGGTCACTTGTGTCAGCAACGGCCCACGAAGAGACGTCAATCACACCCCTCCCATTGGCGCAGCGACACGCGGTACCACAGCCCCTTCGTCCCCCCCCCCCCCCACTCGAGGACGCTCTGTGGAAATGACAGACCGTTAAGCCTTTTAACACAGCAGTAACACACGTAAAAAATATTCAAACAAACAGCAAACGTTAACCTACTTCGAGACAAGAGTTTCTGAGAAAGATCAAAGGGAGGTTCATTCGACCAATCACACAATAAAGTTAGAGGAAGCTTCAACAAGCTTGCCCACGTGACAACGTTGTCAGGGAATGGGTGATGACGCATAGCCGCGGATAGCTGGCGCCCGCGTAAGCACAATTACTTAGCCCCACCTTGAAAAGAGCGTCTCAGTAGTAAATGCCTAATTAACAGCTCGACCTCCGATTAGTGGGGGGACGAATGCTACTTACGAGCTCGTCGCCCGTACGCACGGACCTTCCTCCGTCGGTTCAGATCAGCCCTGCCAACCTCCCCTCACCCCTAGTCGGTTCAGATCTGCCGACCTCCTTCCACCCCTGATCGGTTCAGTTCGGCCCAAACTGGCCCTGTCTTTATCCTTCCACCCCTCCGTCGGGTTCAGATCGGTCCCAACTGGCCCTACCGACACTCCTCCACCCCGCTAGTCTAAAACGATCCTCCGAGGTCTTTTTTGCTTGAAGCTTCCTGCCCCTTCCCTGACCCCCGTGCACTTCGAGTGCCACTAATCCGTCCAATGGGCAAGACTCTTTCCAAATGTTTCCAAACAATTTTCCTAATGTTTTACATTCAGATTCATTTGTTTATCTAAAAAAGTGTTTCTGAAGGTGGGAAACAATCTATTTACATCACACGACTTAATATGAGCATCCTTAAACACTGTACAGTAATTTGTCATTCTACCATTTCACACTTCAAAAGTCAAAAGTAGAGCCTATTAATTCTTATACAAGACTTAATTTCAAAATTCTTTCTATTCTCCTAATTGAGTGATATTTGATTATGTTGGGAATTTACTATCAACTTATGGGATGACATGAGATGACATGACATCCTCAGAACAATGGGATACCACTTTGCTGACACTTGCCTGCCAGCAAGGTTTCAATTTCATCACGCATGACCTATCTGCAGTCTGCTAGTTGGCATGCAGCCTCCCACAGGGTCCTTACACTTTCTGGTTTAATGCAACTGCATTTTTTCAATAACTAGTAACTACAAATGCATGCAAAGCTCACATGCATGTGAGCAAACCCATATACTTTAACTCATGACAATAGATATGCATGCACACTTTTCTCTGGAGCGCAATAATTACCTTTTTTCATTCCTGCTGTTTTGATGAAACGAGACACTACTTTCTCAACGCTGTCCCCTGAACTGATGCTCACAGCATGAGTGAAGCACCCACTACGAGGTTGTGGATTCACAAAATTCACAAGGACACCTGGTCGGGTTGTGAGCGACAAGTTGGGGTTTCCAGGACGACATTCTTCTCTTATGTTTTCAGGAGCTTCATCAGTATATTTCAGAATTATTTCTTCAAGCTGAAATTTTACAATGCTTTCAATCTTAATTCCTGAGCAATTTATAACCTTCCATTTCGCATTTGTTACATACTTCCATTTCAATGTCTATTAAATCAAATATTCACTTACAAAGAGAAACTCTCAAAAATCAAGAGGAGTTCATACGCTAAAACAAAACAAAAATTCAGGGGTACCAGTCTTTTAAAAGTTCCTCATTTTAAGTTGACACCCCATTCTTTTGTTTTCGTATTTTCAAGACAAGTTGAAATATATTAATAATGACTGGATAAAATGATTAACAAATCGCTATGACTATAACATATCACTACCACGGCTTATTAGTGGATGACAATTTCTAGCCACATTACAAAAGATGCATTCTCCCACATTCAGTTATATACACGACATTGGCCGTTTTAGGGAGTATTCTGCATTAAGTATTATTTATGTTCCAAGCAATAATTCTATTCCACAGAATACTTACACCTAATGTATTCTCCAGGTACAGTCTATTATTTGCCAGAACATTCATTTCATCAAAATCAAGAGTCAAATTCAGAGCTTCAAGTCCAATACTCTGCATTTTCTCTTTAGTAGTTTGAACAAATGGCATGACACGCTTCATATACTTCTTTAGCTCTGCTTTTGTTCCCATTTCTGAAGAAATACTTCTGTTATCTGGCAATTCACCATGTTTCTGGAATAGATTAATTATGAAAATACATGAAAACAGTATTAATTCAAAAATAAAATATTGTTATCTTAACTTACATCATAGAGTTCTTTCATTGTCGTTAGAACAAGACTCTGCCACCGAGGAAAGGTTTTGGCAACATACACAACTGCACAGGTTGGCTTTTCTGCTTGACTAGCTTCTTCTCCTTTCCGAGGCTTCCTGGGTTGAGTCTGGTTCTTGATATAAATTCTGAATGAATGTGCAGTATCCATGAGATAAGCAGATGATTTTATGAGAATTTCATCCACAGGTCCTGCCTGTGGCCAAGGGGTGCAAACGATGCTTCCTTTCTGAAACACATTTCAGATGTCACATGTCAGTCAATGTTTACACAACAATAAATATGAAATTCCTGTTTCAAAGAGTTACCAGTTTTAGAAGCATACTGTTCATTTAAGAACATAATTATATTTAGTGTTACACATATATAAACACATATGCAGATGAAAACTTTTAATAATTTGACAATTTTGATAGTTTGTCCAAGCTCAATCAAAATTAAAATTGTCAATAATGAACAACAAAAGAGTACAATGGAAGATGTGCAGAATTGCAGAGAAGTTAGTTCAGTTTTAGCACAGTAAACGCAAAGTAGTGTTAAATGAAGAAAGAACGAAATAATTTGGCTGTTTGTGTTCTCATATGTAATCTCATATACATAAATATGTTTCATTATAAGAATATTTTAAGCTAGCTACACACTATTACTCTTGAAATGGGGACTTCGTTTGTCTAAGATGTCAGATAATATTATCTGACCTCTGTGATTATAATTAATATGATATGACCACTATCAGCTGTCAATTTTTTATTATGCCATTCGTTTAATGTTTATGCATTACATACTTTCATGTTGCAGCAACTTCTGCAATTGTCATGACACATCAATTTCAGGTTGGCCACTGTAGGGAAGAAAGATGAGATACTGAATGGGAGAAGAATACAAAAGGAAAATAGAAGAGAGAAAAAAGAAAAGAAAGAATAAGCAAGAAGTAGAAATAGAACAAGGCAAAAAGAAAAGGTCAAAAAGGAAGACAAAGACAAACAAGTTTCAACTTTCCTCTACACTGTGTTTGAATCAAACGTTATCTGTTCTTATTTCTCACCAGTATAGCCCCGGCATCACAGGACTTCGAGAACAAATTTATATAATGAAATTAATATGCTAATAAACAAGCCCTAGATTCTGGTGTTTGAACCTATTCTAATTCTATAATCTTAGTAACAAAATATAAATGTGGTTTTTCATTTATCAACAAATAAAATATTTTATTTCTGTAGGACCTAAAACGACCTGTTACAACCTAAAAATCCTGTATTGAGAAAATAATCAATTTATCAAATAATCAATATTATATTTTAAAAACAGCACAACTGAGCTAATTTAGGGTTTGTTTCACGTACTGTTTTAGCAGTGCATTGTATCCAGTGAACTAAGGAATTGGTGCAGAGAAGACACACTCCACAATACATTGCAGCCACTAAATAATAGACCAGATTCAGCAGAAATATCAACATCGGCAGGGTTCGGCAAAATACTTCAAATTTAGTATTTATATATTTAGCCAAAATACTTTGTAAATAAGTATTTTAACAAATACTCAAAATACATTAGGTTTTGATTTGATAAATACGTAGGTATTTAAAATACTGCAAATATTCAAAATACAGTAAATATAATTTTCAAATATATCCTTTTCTATTACAACAATATGTTGTACTTGTCAATTATAATAAATTAGTAATTGTCAGTCATACAAATTTCTGAATAATAATTAACTGTAATATACATGTATGTGTAAACACTTTCAAATATAAAATGATATAAAAATGTATAACTCAAACAGAATTTCCTTTTACAATGGCTAATTCTTCAAACGAATCATCAGGCAATAAACCCTCAGTTGGCCAATGCATAAAACCCCCAAAGGAAAACTGTTGTTCAACTGGCACACAATAATACAAACTATTAAAACGAACAGAAGCTTTTTTTATTGTTGGATAATTGCCCAGCATATTTAATGATTTAGATTTATCATTTAAAAATGAAGAGAATTCAAATTAAACAGCTGAAAGGAACTTTTATTTTTGTTTCAATGAGGAACAATCACAAGCGGAATCAAACAAAAAACTATTCCAATTATCTTCTTCCTCAACTGTATTTAAAGAATTTAAAGTATTTCTCTTTTTAAATACACCTATTTTATGTATTTAAATACATCTCCAAAATACATGGCCAAAAAACTCAAAAATACAGTTTTTCAAATACAAAATGTACTTAAAAAATGTATATCTAATAAAAGTATTTATATACTGCCCTACCCTGGACATTAGCAAGTCATGTAAATACATGCTTTAGAGAACGTTAGCAAGTTATGTAAAACCCTGCTTTTACGTTCCCCCAATTTATGTTTTCCTCGCAATTAACTTTCTTGTCGGTTTCATCACTTTTCATATATTCATAATGTTATAAATACTCTGCTTTTACGTCAGCATAATGTCAATTTTCCCACAATTTACAACAGCCTGTTTGCCACAACACCATTTGGAAAGCACTTTGCATTGCGCACAACGGGCACTGTGGCAGCATTTTCCCAACACCTTGCCACGTTAAAAATAGCCGTAACTGAAAGAATATTGAAATGGTGCAATATTATAATGAGTTATGAAATGTTACATGAAGACTGGAAGATTTAAATACAGTGAAAATTGTTGAGCTGCTAGGTCTATACAAATTTTCATTTTATGACATTACAGAGGTATTTAAAAAGATAGAAAAAGTGACCAACATGCATTGGTAGAAGAATATAAAGTCTATTTCCCATGAGCGTTGCATTGACGTACGTCACCCAAATCTGATGACACCAGCTGCCTTGATGCCTGCGCATACGAGTCACTTAACAGGCGTGGTTAATTAACATTATATCTTATGCCAAACGACAAACGAGTGCCCTTCGTAACGTGTGTTGTTAAAAACCCTCATCGCTTAGCAGGCTTTGCTCATTGAAAGCTAGAAAACACACTTTATCTCCACTTATGTAGTAGCATCTTGTTCGAGCTGTGGGTACAACAAAGGTCGCCAAGAGCACTCGTGCCAAGATAAGTGTTAATCATCGACGCACATTACGTGACCTGCGCATAGGCATCAATGCAGCTGACGTCATTAGTGGTAGGTGACGCGTGTCATCACAATGCAACACTCATGCGACACAGGCTTCAGAGAGGTAGTCTCACGACCATTTGTTTATTTTACATCATCATCCTTCACAATTTCACAGTCTCATTCTCAAATAAACGTAGTTTTTCCCATACTGTAATAGTTCAAACATCCAAGTATGTACTCTGTACGTTTTTAAGTGAAAATTCGTTTCATGAACACTTTCTATTATTTCATAAATAAATTTAAAAAATTACTAGTTGGAAATCATTACGAATGGCCAAAAACAAAAATTTTATCGAGTTTGGGAAAATGTAAAGATCTCATTTTTTCTAACAGTAGAAACACCATTTACCTCCCTTCATCCAACAAATGAGTACATTGTTGCATAGTCAAAGGCCACCAGCAGTGGTTTGCAGGAACTCATGGAAGTGTTGTTGCGACATTTAAAATTCACTATGGTTTGGTGTTAATTATGCCTTCGATTTCTGATGTCAATTTCAGTCAGATTTCTATTTGAGATTGTAATATTGTTTATTATGTATCTAACACTGCATATTAAAACATATTGCAATCCTTATTGATTGTATGTACCTATATACCTTATACTGTACTCATAGTTTCAAAGAAAAAAATTATTTCCCCTTATTTACACTTCCCACAATTTACATAATTTTCTCTAGGGTCCCATGATAAGAGCAAGAGGGGTTTTACTGCATACAACTATTTTTAATTGTAAAAAGCTCAGTATTTCACAATTCAATCCCTTGTTCACAGTAGAACAAAACTGTTTAAAGTGGGAACTTGAAGACCCAGTGGTTTCACTAGAAACCTATTTGATTTTTTAATTCGTTTACTGTAAAAATATTGTTTTCAAATAAAATTTTTAAAACCCATACATACCTAAAGTATTAATTGAAAAAGTTAATTTTCAATTTTTACAACCTAAAAATCTAGTACTTATTAATCAATAAAGGAAGAAAACAAAAAACTCATCACACGCAAAATAAATTCTACCTTGCCAAGGAGTTCCCATACATGCTCTGCCACATGGGGGCAGATAGGAGCGAGCAGCAGTGCTTGCACTTCAATGAATCTGAGAATGAGGTCTTGGTGCATGCCTTCAAGGTACGTCAGTTCCCTGTATGTATCCCTCACGGTTTGCAATTCAAAAAAGCCTGTACGAAGAGCTTCCTTAAATAACATCTTGTTATAATTGTTATCAGTTTCTTTAATTTTCAAGTTCATTTCACTGAAAGAAATAAAGAATAGAGTTCATTGGTATGACAGCAACAGATGAACACAAAACAATAATGAGTAACTGACCTCAAGAAAACATTATCATTGAAAGAATATGAACCCTTTCTAAGAGAAGACTTAGTTGCCATTATCTCTTTCACCCATTCAATAAACGTATACAGTCGAAGGATTCCTGAAACAAAAATTCTCTGGTAATAATGCTGGAATACATTTCCAAAATATTCCTTGATTTAACAGAATATTCTGTAAGTGCTTCTCGAACCGTTTGCATTATTTTTCATATTAAAGCATGAACCATATCAGTTTCAAGCAAGTAATCACAACTTCACTGTACATAACACAAAAGGAAAAAGACTTTTCCATTTGCATATTCCAATGTGAACAACAATCTCAGCAGATAAGCACATAGGCAGCAGAAAACATTTTTGTAATACCCAAATTCAGGTAAATATCTTTACAAATATAAGAGAACAATGTTTGGATCCATTATTTAGAACTGCTCCTTGACTTCTCTAATCAATGATGTAAATAGTTTACATTCAAGTGAGATAAAGAGTGGTAAAGAAAGAAATGAGATGTGTTAACAATTGGATCAGATGGGGCTTGCCTTGAGAAGTAAATAATGGTATTGGTTCTTGAAGTAAACAAGACGGCTATTAAAGGAGACAGCATTTCAAGGAGCAAGATTCTACTTTTCACATTCTCGCATACCATGTACACAATAAAGTGAAAGTTACATAATGTGAGAAAGAAAAATTACTTTTCAACAGACATTCATATTCTAGATCCCTGGTACGGAAAAAGTGTACAATTCTTGTTCCTATATATAGTAAATTATTTTCTCTAAAGGCAGCTCCACACATTCAACATTCACCAAGCCATGAGCTTCTACTCGTCCAATTCCAACCACCTGATGTGTTTGGTGAATGTTCACTTCTTTTGATACGTCCGAAAGACCGACATGCTGTGGGTACAGCGAGCATAGAATGATCGTCACTCGGTAAATAGCAAGCAACTCATCCACACTACCTGAGATTCTGCAAGTGGTTGCTCACTACTTGCTGAATAATGAATGTGTGGAGCCACCTTAACACAATGCATGGTCCCATATTTGTAGGTCCTTTATACCAAGAATTGGCTTACACAAAAACTACTATCCATCTGACCTTCTGTGAACAACGCTAGTGTATAAAGCATGAGCAGGATTTTCACAAAAATTTATATTCTCTGACCCACCTGGCTGATGCTGCACAGAAAACTGCAGGGTAAAAACATCATGATTTGCCAAAAACCTGGTTTGAAGTCACTCATTATTAATGAGTTTACAGTTTGATTACACAAAATAATATTGCTTTCTTTATGAATGGAGTACAAGAGACATGACAATATACCTGAAGGAGAGGCCAAAGCCACTTACCCCTGAGGCATATGAACGCAGATGAAAAGTTTCAAACCCTGGTGAGAACAATGTTCAACCTACTGTGGTTAATTCTGATAAGATTTTTCTGCCTTCTCTTCATATAAAATTAGGACTTTTCAGAAAGTTTGCTAAGGAACAGGAAAAAAATGGTTTCGGGTTTCAGTATTTGAAGGGAAAAGTTACACTTATGTGATGCTTAAGTTAAGGAACTTTTGTATGTTTCCAGCTAAAGTCTTTGGTGACAAATGAAAAGTTTAAAAAATTCTTTAAACCTAACTGAAACTACAGTGTGAAGGTGAATTATACTGTCAGAGAAAAATTGTTAGTCTTGATTTAAGGCTCCCACAGACCGACATGGAACATCTGCAGAGGTTTGCAGCACAGAAAGTTCCACACTAGACACGGCAACGAAATTCACAGGTCCGTTCAGTCATCAATGAGTATGTTAGAATTATACGGTATATAACATAAACCATACCAGCATCAGCGGTTTTCTCCACAAAGTTAGCATCTTCAATAGAGTCACCAGAATCAGCTAAACATAATCTTGTACCATCAGCACTAAACTTCTGCAGAGCCTCTGACAAGGTCAAAAAGTTTCCTTCAGACTTGGACATCTAAAACATGAAAACAAGAAAAGAAATCTCAAACTTACTTCTCTGCAAAATTAATTCGTTTCACCACTGTTACTAACTAGACCAATTACCTTGGCAGAGTTCAGCAAAAGGTGACCATTAGCTCGAATTCCTTGGGGCCATTTCCTTTCATCATCAGGCCACATTGCACAGTGATTGTATAAGAAAAATGTTAAATGATTTTGAATAAGATCTTTCCCAGAACATCTCAGATCTACTGGGTACCAGAACTCAAATTCCCTCTTCATTGCATCCAAATTGCCTTTAGAAATAGTAGTAGTCTTTGGAAAAGGGACGTTTTTGAAAAAGATGTAATCCCACACCTCAGGAGTCATTTGTTCTGGCCTTAAGAAGGAAAATACAATTAATTAATTCTTTTCAGAAATTATTCACGTAGGTGATCTCTATTACTATACAACACATTTTCATTACCAAACTAAATAACTATTCATACAAACCATAAATTAAGAAACCGAGTTGAAATAACATTTAATATTTTATTTATTTCATAATACAATGAATGAGCATATGGTGAGAGCCAGCTCTGACCTTCATTCAACTTGTGAGAGATTCCCTTCTCCAGGTATTTCCCCCGAGCAGGGCATCGGCCCACCCAGAATAAACTCTAAGCTCCCGACGTGTGGTAATGTGTCCAAGTGTAAGTGTGTGTACAGAAGGAGAAAGGATAAGGCGATGAGGGCTAGATCATACATGGCCCATTTGATAGAGTATTGTTCTGGCATTCACTTGGTACTGACTGAAGAAGCCATAGAAAACTACTGATCACTGAATTCTCCTCCAGATGACAGCTAAATTCAGCTGTTGTAAAGCTAGAGTCATAAATCTATCACTGATGGGACACAAAACCTGTAACCTCTCAGTCAGTCACAGCAAAGTCAGTAGCAATGGTGGCTCTGAGCCAAACTCAAGCAGTCATTATTTCTTTAATGCTTGTTAAGCGTCTATATTTTGAAAAGAAATTAAGAATGCTGTTAATGGCTTATATGTATGATTGGATGGAATTCAACAAAGTTGGCTACTTCTACGGTTGACAACGGACTACATTGCACTCAACCCATATTTACAATTATAATTGGAACTCCTACTGTACGGACCTAAACAATATATCAATTTTTTTTCCAACATCGTTTTAATTTTTGGGGGTTACAATAATTTTGCAAGATTTAACAACATTGAACACAGCAATTTGTTTTGGGCTGAACCAGATGTATTGTCATTTCAATCAAATTTTTTAAAAAAAAAACTACCTATTTAAATGGAAGAAATATTTTTGAACTTTTAGAAGCACCATAAGTGTCTCCAAAACATGTAAACTGTTGATGAAATTCAATAATTTGCAAATTATCAATCATAACAGACACATTTTAATACAAACGCATCTCTACTCGATTTAGGCCTATTTGAATAGGCTACTTGGGTTCCAACATTTCAGGTGAAATAATTGAAGTCGTCTTTGTCAACTAGGATATATTCACAGAGCCAGCTTACGGCAGTTTTGCTGTCATCAGTCTCGCTATATGTGGTGAAAGTTAAGAGTCAGTTCCTCATCAGCATTCCCACTATTCCAACATTTCACTTCAAAGACAGGCTCTGATAATGATAATGAGAATTTCACATCCCATAATGATAACTAGTGGTAACTACAGAATGGCACAAACTTTCTTATATTAGTTTTCTATTTTCTTTGGCCTGGGTTTGGTTCTTTGTACTATTCTGACTTGTCACATACTCTGCCGGGTGCATCTATCGATACCCAAAGTACATTATTTTGAACTTATCTCAATTTATTGCTTTCCGAATAGTAGAATTGAAATACTATCTTGAGAGTATTAAAGAAGAGTAAAACCTTTTCCTAAATGGCAATTTTCATTGAAAAATTTGATTTCTACGAAGATGTTGTTTAAGCATTACTGTCAATACGAAACATGAAGCTCTTTTTCACAGACATTGTTTGAGTTTTCAATGAACTTCATTTAGTCATATTAAGCAATGGAACTGTACACAAACCACGGGAAATGTGCATATTAACGGCTTGAAAGATACTTTATGATTTATGACATCCTAAACAGTGCAATTAGCACTATTGTTGGAAAAGTTAGAAGAAACAATTTGGAGCCTTTTTTTAAGAAAATGGCGTTTGAAGGTTTCTGAAGATGCGGAAATCTGAGCTCGTTTTCATGGAACAGTTTTGAGTTTTCGGGAAACTTTATAAGACATCATTTAAAGAACATGTATTCATAACTGCAACAGTGTGAAGAAATCCCCATTAATGTAAATATTAACAATGTGAGAGGATATTCAAAAAAATTAAATTTTTGTAATTTTTGAAAAAACAAAAGAATAGAGCAAAATATTATTTATGTCATCTCATAGCATACATTTAGCAGTATTCCTACCAAAAGTTAAAAGAAAAAATTAGAAGCTGTTTTTGAGAAAATCTTGTTTCGTAATTTTTTTAAATTGCAGATATTACACGCAATATTGAGCGAAAACTACTAAAAGTTAAAAAAAATACACATGACTTCATTGAAAGAACTATGTATGGAGAACAAATTTCATTTGAAGGAAAAATCTCTCTCTTCAATTTTGTAGTTCTTTGAAGGCGCCAATAAAAATTCAAACTTTTGGTATTTTTGAAAATGCAGTTAACGTGTAAATAGGATCTATGCCACCTCTATAAGTGTATTTTACTCTATTCTTACAAGAAATTTGGAGCCATTTTTGAAAAAATTTTAAAAATGTACCATGGGCTTCATGCAAAGTAGCCTCAAAAATTAATGAATGTTTTCCAAAATATCAGAGCTTCCATTCAGGCCAGATGGACAGGGGTTTCTTCAATTTGGAAAATATCTTATGCATAGTTTAGACACCAGTGTCGTTCACATACACCAGATAGATGGACAGGTAGATGGACGTTTTGAAAAAAAAACAACACTTTTTTCAGTTCAGGGGACCCCAAATGTGTGTTTCCGTTGAAATCTTGAAATTGATTTCTCGCAGCATTATATTTCTTTCTCTATTCTATGTATATTACTTCATATATATGTACGTGTACAAGAAAGTAATAATGAGAATGCCACTAGTGCTGGTTATTAAAAATATCAATATTCAAGTTGTGAAGATGCAGAAACAACTACAACAGACTTCACAAGAGAAACAACGTATGCTAATGTAGTGTGTACAAGTGTAAGTGTGAGATCTAACCTCAAGATCTTAAACCACGGTTGTCCAATGTCCAACTGGTCGTTCACGGTGCCATTTATTGGGGCCCGCAAAAGTGCGAAGTCATTGTGCACCTAGTGCTCTACCTTGATGTAAAAATAGATTAAGTATAGATTTAAGAATTTTTTTCTAGAAAATGCAGAAATTCAAAATCATCCCATTGTTTCACTGCACTATCCATGGAACGGTCTGATATCACACATGGTTCAACCCACCACCCGTTTCTAGGCAGAACAGCAAATTGCCAAGATCAAGAAGACGGGGTCATGAGTGGATCACCCAAGTAATGAAAATATGGCCAGCAAACATATTAAAGGTTTTACTTGTGGCCCTTGCAGCCTTACAAGTTGAACACCCGTCCTAAACCAACAAACCAAACATTCATTTCCACTTACCGAATCTTAAAAGCATTATTTGCTGTTCCTCTGAATGTTCCACCTTGCAGGAAATGAGCCACAGTGTAATAGGCCATGTAAATGGTTGAATCTGACAATGACTCAATAAGCCATTGCTCATCCCAAGGAAGCTTAGTACCTAGAAATTATAACAAAATGCACATATGAACTATAAATCATATACATATTCTGATGTTCTTAGCTTTCTAGAAGGCACCACATCCTTGACTTGATTGATGTTAAATCCATTCAAGTAATTTCTCTCCAGTGGTGTTTACTCCCAAACGTCATGTCTTTTTTATGACTATTTATATTATATCTTTGATCCCGGTGAATAAGCTGATAAGTCATAAACACGTAATTTTGCAGGAGAGCACAAAGTTTAAATGAATTAAATCAGGGATTAATGACATTCAAACAAAGGTGATATTCAAACAAAACTATTTTTCTGTAGGTTATGTTCGAATATCCTTATTTATAGTATTAGTTTAAAGTTGGTTTTTGCTCCCTTGTAAAATTAAGTTTTTTTGACTTATTATCTTATTCACCAGAGTCAAAGATATTTATTAAACACTGCAAAAGGTTTGAGTTTTTTTTCTTTTTTTTTTTTTTAGATAGCCTTTAATCCTTTGCTGTCCTTTCACTTTTCTGCTTTTCTGTTTTCTTTATTCTACACCCGCACCACGGAACTTTCTCTTTTCCTAGTTCTGATTTGTTGTCCCATGGGGCAGGACTTATTTTTAACATTGTGTTATTTCACTCAGGTAGATGGTATCAGTTACCAGTACAATTAATTCCCTTCAGGAGAGATTACGCAGTAATTCCATTGATTCTCAGAGTTTACCCATTTTTTGTTGATTGAAATAAGTTAATAATGTCAAGAAGTAAGCGTTACAAATCGTCACAGAGTGAACTAAATGAATCGGTAAAGAATTCTGAGTGTGAACAATCTTCAGAGAACAAGGAATTTGAAAACATTTTCTCGAGTGATTCTGAAGAATACATAGAAAATGACAGTAGTGATGAGTCAGACTCTGCTGATCAATGCAATCAACAATACAATCTACAAGCATGGTTAGTGATTGGGCGAAGCTCTCCGCACCAAACATGAACTTACATAGTTATGTATTGTGAATTAGGTAGATAAATTAAAATATATTTTTGTACCATTAAAAATATTTTGTTTGGAAACCGAGTACAGTTTCTTTTGCCATGGCGCACCAGACCACTGCAACCAACTACCTGTGGTTTTAAAGGGTCTACAACAAGGAAAATGCTGCATCCCGGCTCAGGACCGCAAGAGGCAAGAATCAAATTTCAGCTTAAAAATTATATACCATATTTAACCAAATATAGGGGGTGAGGTTTAAGTTTTTTTCCTAAAAATATCATTTGAAAAATGTTGGTGTTAAAAATATCACATGTTTGTATAAAACATAATTATATTTGTGGACATATTCTGTATCCACTACAAATTTGCCAGGCAATTCAGACCAACAGTTTTGAATGGATCAGTAAAGAGGCTGTACTCGTGGCTCATTGCAAAGTCGCAAGCCTTTCACCACTGAGGTCCGGGTTCGATTCCCGTCGATTCTCATGTGAAATTTGTTCCAACAAAACGAGTCAAGCTGCTTCACAAGGGCTAGTCCAACCCTTGTGAAGTGTCCTAAACCCTGCCCCTATCCTTACTCCTTCCCAATTCTGGCCGCTGGGTAGTGACGCAGGAGTGCGTAGTAGGAGGCGCATACGCGGAGATGCTACCTGGCAGTCCTCTTGACAACTGACTGCGACGTGACGCGACCTGACAGTGATAATGGAGAATTACTCCAAAAAGCGCGCAAAGTAACGGAGGATTACTCCACAGCGCAAAGCGCTCAACGACCCGTAAGGGTCTTCGAGACGCGTTGCGTCAAAATGGACGCAACAAATTAAAAAAAAAAAAAAAAAAAAAAAAAAAAAAAAAA